>JAJEJO010000869.1:183946-249959 GCA_020662805.1 Glaucomys volans
TTTCTCTTTCTATGAAAACAGGCAGCATGCTTCTCTTTTATTAGGCAATTGCGACCCCTGCTGTCAGAAATAGAGAACTCCCCTCCCGTCAGGAAGCAGGTTTTTCTTGAGGAAAAGGCCTAAGTATTTCCAGAACGTGAAACTTCTAGGCAGAAATGTGCAGGTCACAGTTACATTTGCCCTGGTTATTAAAGGCCAGTCCTAAGCAGGTAGAGTTTTGCCTTGGAACACTGTAAACACCAGGGGCCTCTCTCTCTCCTCTGGTCCCTGATTTTTCCTGAGGTTGAGGACAGGCCATTTAGTGACCACTAGATGGACCAACCTTGCATCCATCCACCCAATATTTGGACTAGAAGATCCATTCTCCCCTGGTTTCTAGCTCCCTCTGTAGGTGTTTATACACACCTGTGCACACGTGCGTGCACACGTAGTTTTAAACAACTTTGCTGAGTTATAATTTACACATAATAAAATGCAATTACTTGAACAGCATAGTTCAATAAACTTTGACAAATGTAAGCACTCATGCAATCAACACATGGAACGCTTCCATTATCCATTGCTTCATGTCTTTCCATTCAGCCTCAATCTCACCCCAGGACCCATGCATCACTGATCCCATGACCTTAAATTAAGTATCTTTTCTAGATAAGAAAAGAAAATCATATGCTTTGTGTGCAGCACAGTTCACTCACACGATGTTGGAGAGATTCAATACTCTGCTGCAGTTACTGTTTCTATATAACTAGTTGCTCTGAAACTTGTGTCAGTCAGTTTTCTGGTACTATCACAAATATCTGAGATGATCACTTATAAAAAGAAAATGTTTGTTTTGGCCCACAGTTTTGGAGGTTCCAGTTCATGACTGATTGGCCCATTGACTTCTGGCCCGTGGTGGCACACTGTGGCAGGGACATGTGGAAAGGAAAACCATTCACTTCTTGTATTATAGAGGAAGAGACCAGAGTCCCACAACCCTCTGCTAGCTTGCAACTTAGTTTATACTTCTTTTTCTTATTATTTAGGTGTTAATTTAGGTCGTTGATTTTGGATCTTTCTTCCTTTTTTATGTATTTACAATTATGAATTTCCCTTTTGGGATTACCTCGCTTGCATCCTGTAAGTTTGGGTATGGGTTTTCCTTTGCATAGGTCTCAATACATTTTCTGATTCCTTTTTTTTTTTTTTTTTTGGTACCAGGGGAATTGAACTCAGGGGCACATCCCCAGCCCTATTTTGTGTTTTATTCGGAGACAGGGTCTCACTGAGTTGCTTAGCGCCTGGCTTTTGCTGAGGCTGGCTTTGAATTTGCTGTCCTCCTGCCTCAGCCGCCTGAGCTGCTGGGATTACAGGCATGAGTGTGTGCCTTAATGTCTATACAATTATGGATTTTCCAATTTACTTTCTGCTCTCATTTTTCTAGTTCCATAGTGTTGTGACATGTGAAGACACTTGATATGATTTCAATTTCTCTTTTTTTTAATTTTATAAGATTTGTGTTGTGGCCAATGTGTGGTTTACCCTGGAGAGTGTTCCATGTGCACTTGAGAAAAGCACTCTATTGTGATCGGATGGAGTTCTCTATGTATGCACATTAGATCGAGCTGGTCTGGAGTGACGTTCAGATCTTCTATTTCCTGTTGGTCTCTTCATTGTGAAAGTTGGGTGCAGAAGTCTCCTGCTACTAGTGCTGAGCTCCCATTCCTCTCTGTAATTCCATTAATGCTGCACGTGTTTTCTAGCTCTGGTGCACACAGGTTCGCAGTTGTCACATTCTCCCAGTGAGTGGACACTTCCCATCGTCCTTGCTTGTCTTTGTCACTTCTTGACTTGAATCTCTTGTTGGTATTTGATGGTCACACTTTCTATTCTTCCACTTTCAACCTGATTCTTAGATAAAGGAAGTTTCCTGTGGAGAGCACACAGTTGGACACCGTTTTTTGTTTTGATTTATTATTTATCTATGATTGAGGGATTTATCCCATTTACACTGAAAATAATGACTGAAAGGAATGATAACTTACTGTTATCATTTTATGAATTTTTTTTGGTATAATACATTTTGCACATAATTTCCTACCTTACTGCCTGCATTTAGGTTGATTTTTTTTTTTTTTTTTTTTTTTGTAGTGAAATGTCTTTACTTCTGGTAAAATCCTTGAAATTCTTTTTAAGTAAATTCCAGAAGTCAACTAGTTTCCTAGTTAACTGACTCTAAGATACTTCATTGTGTGTATAATCTACAGCAATTTTCTTTTGGTTTACCCTGGAGATTACATATATAATATTCTAAAGGTATAATAGTCTGCTTTAAATTAATACCAACTTTATATTTCTGCTCTCCTCTCATTATATATAATTGATATCACAAATTAATCATTATGCATAGTAAGCCCACTAGAGAGATTAATAATTATTTTATGCTTTTCACTTTTAAATCCCATAAACAAATAAAAACTGGAGCAATGAATTAAAATTCTAATAATTTTCATTTATGTGAGAATATTTGATTATACTAAGAAGTTGGTTTATTAATGTCTGTCCTCAGCGATTCTTCCTGGAAATGTTTTAATTCTGTGGAGATTAGGAAAATGTTTATACATTTAATTTTAAAAGATTTATGAGCTCTCCAATTAATGTAGTCAAATATTTAACTTATCACTTGCAAATTTAAATTTATCCTATAGATAACACAAAATCCCTCAGTGTAGAACTATTAAAATAATAGTTATTTCTTTTGGTTTACCTTGGAGATTGCCTATATAATATTCTAAAGGTGTAATAGTCTAATTTAAATTAATACCAACCTTATATTTTTGCCTTCCTCTCATTGTGTATAATTGATATCACAAATTATATCATTTTGCATAGTAAGCCCAGTACCAGAGATTAATAATCATTAATAAATGATTGTTTGTTACTCATAAATAGCAGGGCTTGCTTTTTAACTTCTGGATCTCTCTCCATCTTTGTCTTTCCACCTCTATTCTGTCTCTTTATCCAGTTTATTATCTACACGAACCTACTTCTAGTTTTGTTTATTTTTAAAGTTTAAAATAGCTCACAATGACACATGAAGTACAAGAAGAAATCATAAATGGGAAAGAAGTAAAGAAGAAAAGTGAACCTCAGGTGATCGCTATTCATTATCATTGGTTTTACTCTCAATGTGCATAAGAGGTGCTGGGTGAAGGTGAGACGAACAGTCAGTGTTTCCATGATAATAACATTGCCTCTTGCTGCAGCCCTTACCCTGGGATGGCACAATGACAGCCAGGAGGGAAATCTCCTGTGTGAGGGACAGACAGCCCCTAGGCAAGGAGCAGAGAGACCTGGGTTTTCTCTGCTTGCATCTAGGAGAAGGCAGGGGCTTCCTTACCTCATCCAAAAGAAGGGGGAGCAACTTTGCTCTTCTCAGATAGAATGGAAAAGACCTGGATTTTCACCCTAATTTTTTGAGATGTAAAAACACACTCTGAAAGTCCAGCTTCCATAGGCTGGGTTAGTCTCCAAGGTCCTGGTAGGCCTCCAGGTAGGCCCTCCTCTGGATTGCCCCCACTACCACCCCATTGTAAATCAGCCTCCCAAGCCTTGCTCTTAGCCCAGGGCATGAAATATGGATAAATGTTATTCAGAAAACTCAAAATCTTCAGAAATTCAAAAGTATTTTTTCTGCATTCGCAGATATCTAATAGCAAACCTATAAAATTAAGAAAAAAAGTAGACCTAAGTTCTTCTGGTAAAGTCCTTGAAATTCTTTTTTGAGTAAATTCCAGAAATCAACTAGTTTCCCAGTTAACTGACTCTAGGATAAAATGCATCTGCACACAGACCTGCATATGTGCACACAGAAAGCAAAGAAGTAAAGCAAATCCATTATTTTCACTCCAAAAAGAAAAAGAAAAAAAAAGAGAGAAAAGTAACTACGTTGCTTATTTGTTTTGTTTTTGTTTCGCACCCACTTGGGAAGTTAAAAAAAAAAAAACCTTCCTAGAAACAGAGAAACAGAGGACCAAAACATTCTGTCTGTAGACGAGAGGGAAAACCTCATTGGGTTGACTCAAAACTGCTCTTTCAGTAATTTCAGTCTTTGAAAGTGCTTTTTCCAGAGCATGTGTTTTATTAGGAACAGAACATTTTAGAGCTAGGAAAAAAACCTTCACTACCTAACAACCTTAATGGATTTGGAGTTAATTTTAGAAAGAAGCATATCTAGGATGCACATCGATCCTTGGGCTGATGAGGTCTGAGCTTCTTCAGAAGTGTGTGTTTCCAGTTACCTTTCTCAATTACTCAAATGAAATTTCAAACTGCCGTGAATCAGAAGTTTTGGCAGGAGAAAGATGTTTGGGTTTTACAAAGAACTTATCTACCTTTCAAAGAGTCAATGTGGTCTTCTGACCAAACACTGACTTTGCAGGAGAGACTCAAGATGGAACCCTCAGGCTCACCTAGTACCTGGGTGGGTCTGGAGAGTTCCATAGGTTTGCTCCTCTGTGAGATCCCCACCAAGGCCAAGCCCATTGCACAGAGGACCCAGGTTCACAAGCATGGAAGCATAATTGTATTTTGCAATCTTGGAGAACTGAACACAGATTTCTTGTCTAGCTGTGTGTGTAAGATCCAGTAAGTGCTCCATCAGTGAAAGACAGTGTTAGTAAATGTCACTAATACAGGTTGTCTTCATTTTGTCCAATCGCAGGTGTGATGTCTATGTTTTTTTTTTTCCATAGCACCATTATTCTTTGCCTTGCTCTCTTCATTTGCCCCTCTGTGTGTGTGTGTGTGTGTGTGTGTGTGTGTGTGTGTGTGCGTGCCTCTCCCCGTGCCGGTACATGGCTGTTTGAGAGGTCTTCTTCTCCTTCTCTTCTCCAAATTCTCCTTTCATCTCTTCTTAACTAAAATGTAATACAAGAACCTTCTAGGGACAAAAAATAGTTCAAGACAGAAACACATTCTTGGGGAAATGATTCCTCTTTTTCTCTGCTAAGTCTTCTATGTAATAAAACAGTGAGTTACGGATGCAGGTGTGTAATTATAGGACGTCTGCTCTAGAAGGACTATCCCAAAGCTAAGTATTTCATGGCCTTCCATTTAAGTCTGATATTTATTTCCTTAGAGTTTAATCTGCCTAATTTTTAACATAAGTTTGAGATTAATTATTTTTATTTGTTCTTTTTAAAGAACAGTAGAATGTATTTTGACATATCATACATACATGGAGTATGACTTCCCACTCTTGTGGTTGTACATGATGTGGAGTTTCAATGGTCCTGTATTCATACATGAACATAGGAAAATTATGTCTCAGTCATTCTACTGTCTTTCCTGTTTTCATCCTCCCTCCATTCCCTTCCTTCTCCTTTGTCTGATCCAATGAACTTCTATTCTTCCCCTCCCCACCCTCCCTTATTGTGTGTTACCATCTGCATATCAGAGAAAGCATTTGGCCTTTGGTTTTTTGGGACTGGCTTATTTCACTTGGTATGATAGTCTCCAGTTCCATCCATTTACAGAAAAATGCCATAATTTCATTCTTCTTTATGGCTGAGTCATATTCCATTGTGTGTATGCACCACATTTTCTTTATCTATTCATCTGTTGAAGGCACCTAGGTTGGTTCCATGGCTTGTCTATTGTGAATTGAGCTGCTATAAACATTGATGTGGCTGCATCACTGTAGAATGGTGATTCTAAGTCCTTTGTGTACATACCAAGCATTGGGATGACTGGGTCAAATGGTGGTTCCATTCCAAGTTTTCTGAGAGATCAACATAATGCTTTCCAGAGTGGTTGTGTTAATTTGCAGTCCCACCAGCAATGTACCTTTCTTCCCACATCCTCACCAACATTTGTTATTACTTGTATTCTTGATAATTGCCATTCAGACTGGGGTGGGATGAAATCTCAGTGTAGTTCCAATGGGCATTTCTCTAATTGCTGGAGATGTTGAACATTCTTTCATGTATTTGCTAACCTTTATATTTCTTCTTTTGAGAAGGGTCTGTTCAGTTCCTTTGCCCATTTATTTATTGGGTTATTTGGTTTTTGATGTTAAGTTTTTTTTAGTTCTTTGTATATCCTGGAAATTAATGCCTGATGTTAAAGGAATTTTCTGTGACACCTGGTACTGAGAGACAAAATGGAATAGTAGAAATCTTACAAACTAATTGTTTAAGAGCCCTGGGTTTACACGGAGCTCCAAGGTTTGCTGATTGTCTTTGAATTTCTCTCCTGAGTTTCAGGTTTTCATGTGCAAAATGTCTCAACAATGGCTAACAATTATTGTTCAAACTGAGGGAGTAAGTGCCTTACAGAGGGGAAGCTCAGTGTCTCCGTGTTATTCATTCCTGATGGACGGGTTAATTCAAACCTGAATCAAATGTGTGCCTTCTGACCTAAGGAATCTCTGGGTGGCCAAGTGCCCTCCAAAACTTTCTCTGGTGACAGCCTTACCGGTGGAGAGTTCCTGGCACAGGTTTGAGGGCGTGCTCAGCCTCTGACCCTTGATCAGTGGAGTGCTGCTACTCCAGGTACACGGAGATCTGGCCGTGCTGGAAGGTACAGTTGTGGGTGAGAGCAATCTGTGAGCCTTGAACGGGCAGATCATAGAGATGTCATGGCCCTCTTTTCTAATTTCAGAAGAAAAGCATGATGGATGTCCGAGTTATTACAAATCTGAATCTGACTTTGGCTCCCAGCATTTGATAGTCCATGAATTAACCAGGTAACTCTGAGGCTTTTAAGCAGTCCTGGGTTTACTCTGCAGACCAAGAATGTTCCAAATTTTACTAGAAAAAAAGGAAAGCTGCAGTGAACACTTCCTTTTTTTGCAGCAGTAACAATTGGTAGCAATAAAGTTAAGATAAAATAATCCAATTATTAACCTCCTATTTGGGTCTCCTCTGGAGATCCATAGCAGGCTTGGGCTGGTGGTGTTAGACCCTGCAAAGGGCGTGTGGATATGAGCCAGTTTCTGTCTTTGAGAAGCTTTCACAGATTTCTGAAGATGAAATGAAAATTTTACTAATAATTCCTAATTTTGCTAGTCATTTGCAAATATTTTGTAGTTGTCATAGGCAGAGGACATGAGTCTTTTTGCAGATGTCACTTTAAGATCTAAACCAACAAATAAACCTAGCACCTCAGAGTTTGCTACAACTAGTCCACACTAACAAGCAAAGAGAAGAGGTGAAACCCTCTCCCAGCTGCTCACCACACCTAGCTACAGACGGCTGGGCAGAGGTGGGCACCATGTGAGCCGTCGGGGAGAAGGAACGGGTGTCATAAAGAATGTGGGGCCAGATTGGGGAGCCCCATGTTCTAGAGAGGGACTGTTCATATCGTCAAGTTGAAGGAGAAGGACATGGAGTGAGGACTATCATGAAGCCACCAAGGAATAACAAGGCTTACTGAGTTCTGTTCAGCAGCTTTGAAAAAGTTGTTTCAGCTGAATCCGTAGGAAGATGAAAGTCGTGTGGGAGAACTGCACAGTAACAACACGAGGTCAATGGTGCCAAGAGTGGGCAGCCACCGAGAGGTCAGTGGACTGAGGGTGAGGTCCCTACTCCCTTTTGGTGGATGGTTGTAGAATATTCTGCAACTAGCAGCTGGACATGGGACCTTAAGTCTTATATTTGGCTTAACATGGTGCTAGAGAATCATCTGCAGGAATGCAGGGTCTAGAGTCTCAGAAACTCCTTTATGAGACTCTGATTCTTGAAAATATAAACTAAAAGGCCATGAATAACTTTTACTACAAATATCTACTGGAAGTCCACCATATGTGAGGGACGGTTCTGGACCTTGGAGATGTCATCCTTGATAACAGACAAACACCTCAGCACTGCATCCTCGACACAGGTAGATGGATCACACCTTAACAATGGGGAAACCTGAGGAAGCCACCAGGGGGGACGTGGTCATGATGCAAACAGCACAGAGGGCCCGTCCGCAAACACGAGGTGTGTGAGGTTGCTGCTGGTGTGACCAGGTGACCGTTTTACAGAAAACTCTTTTTTCCCAAAGAAGGAGCACACTCTAAAATAATGGTAAAACTACATGCCTTGCCAAGTTCATGGAACCCAGAGATAGTTCCTTGCCTTCATTACATAGTAAACCTATGAGAGAGTGAAATCGCCATTTATTATCAATATCAAGTACTGTGACTCTGCATTAATTATATTACTATATGTTGATGTGACTGGCGGTGCGGAGGCTTCTTTACACCCGTGTCAACACAAATATATGAGCAATGTAACCTGAATGGGGGGCTTAGAGAGGACGATGAGAAGAACAGGGATGGTGGTCAGTGGTAACTCTTGGAGAGCATTTGGAAAACCGCTGAGGTTGCTGGAAGGGAATTTGAACTTAAGAGAGTTACCATGGCATGTTTGTAGATGCAGGAAGTTAGACCTTGATTCTTTGCCTGGGGGCATGCTCTAGGACCAGGGGGAAGGAAAGATGAAGCAGGGACCCTGCCCTCTGCTCTCAGGAGGAGAGAGGGGCTGGGGCCTCAGGTTCTGGTGGAGGTGCAGGTGCTCCCGGAGAGCGTGACCCTGCAGTCAGAGGATCTGGGCACTGGAAGGTGGGTGGACGTGGTGGTGGAGGCTTGCAGAAGCCCTTCCGATCGTCTGTTTATTCAATGAGCTGGAACGAGTAGATCACTGATGCTAGATCCTGGGAGGGGCGTGGGAGGGTGGAGGAGAGATGGGATGACGTGCCCAGTTCTGCAGCAATGTGGGATGGAGGCCTGGGCCTGCTCATCCACGGGGAAGATCCAATCAGACTGCATTTGACACGCTGTCACCACGAGGCTCTCAGTCTACACTGTGTAAGCCACTTGACTCTCTCTGAGCTCAGTGCATTCCTCAAAGTGGTAGTGAAACAGAATTAACATGAAGGAGAGAAACAGCTTCCACTCTCTGACAAAACTGAGAGTTATACCTATGCTCTTTTAGTTGATTACCTTATTTAATTTGCAAAGAGATCCTGTTTAGAAATCACTATTATCACTACTTTACAAACACTAGAAATACTAATCTGTTCAATGTCCTTAGCTAAGGAATGCGATTACTGGAATTAAAGCGTGAAATTATACACTCAACTGATGCTGGATCTGCCAATCCCCAGGAATAAGCTCATCTCTTTCTATGACAGCATGACTCAGTTATTTAAAGCTTCTTGTTGCATTTATTACATGAGATTTACTATGCATGTTAATCAATAAATTTATAGTTTTCCATTTGTGAAATGGAAACTGAGAGTGATAAAATGCCCTCAGTTTTTCATTATTATATTTTATCTTTCCTTTTTCAAATGAAAGTTTTTGCCTATAATAAAGGAAGTCTAAGAAAAGGAAAAAAAATTAAAACATGGAACCAAAGCATCTTGATCGTGAAAAGACTTTAGACATCAAACATTACAACAACCCCAACTTATAAATAAGGCGTTGGTGCCCCAAGAAATCAGTAACTTGCCCAAGGTCGCTGAGTTACCTACAGGAGAACACAGAGCTCCTGGTTTCGAATGCAGTGTTCTTTTCAGTGCATTAAAAGGTAATTAGAAGGTTGCGATTGACTTCTGCATCTATAAAGAGAATTACAGGTTGACCTTAACTAATGTGGCTTTGAACTACTGTATAATATTTCTTTTAAAATCCAACAGAAAATTCTCATTTTTAACCCCATGCTAGATGGGCAGTTTGCAGATCTTTTCTCCATTCTGTGACTCATCTCTTCACTCTGATGTGCAGAGCTTTTTAGATTGACATCGTCCCATTGGTCTCCTTTTGCTTTTGTTTCCTGGACTTTTAGGGTCTTATCTAAAAAGACCTTGGCCATTATAAAATCCTGGAATATTCCCCCTGTTTTCTTCTAGTAGTTTCATAGTTTCAAGTTTTACAGTTAAGTCTTTAATCCATTCTGAGTTGATTTTTTTTTTTTTTAAATATGGTGAGAGGGTCTAGTTTCATTCTCTGCATGCAGATCCCAGAGATAGAGGTCTTCACTTCTGGCTTTCTGTTCTCTTCCATTGGTCCAGCTGTCTCTTTTTATGCAGGTGGTATGTTGTAATATAATTGATGTAGCTTTCTGGTATATTTTGAAGTCAGACAATGCAACGTCTCCTGCTTTACTCTTTTCACTTGAGATTGTTTTGACTATTCTTTTTCTGTTTCCTTATGAATTTTTGGATTCCTCATTTGACTCTGTGAAGACCATCATTGGTGTTTTGATAAGGAACACACTGAATCTGTAGGTCACTTTGGGTAATGTGGATCTTTTAACATGATTGATTGATGGTCTTTTAACATGGTTGACGTTAGGAAGATAACATAAAGATGGGAGGTCTTTCCACTTTTTAAAATGTTCTCTTTAATTTCTTTCAACAATGTTCATAGTTTTCATTGTAGAGTTCTTTCACTTCTTTGGTTAAATTTATTCCCAAGTACTTTTTTGATAGTTATTATAAATAAAATTGCCTCCTTGACTTTTATCCCAGTATTTCTTTGGGAAGACGTTATCATTACTGTTAGAATTTGCAGAAGGTATTTTTCTTCATTTGTTTCATTCTCTTCATTCACTTAAATGCATGGTGACTCTTCTTCATGTTTCTCTACAAAGGTGGTTGGTAGGAAGACAGTGTTTGGGGTGTGTAAAGTGGGCTGCTTTGCATTAGAACATATTCTTTATCTCTGCTGCTCTTCCTGGCCTCCGCCACTATGAATCCATCCTTTGACTGATTAAGAAGTTTGCAAGAAATTAGTACAAACACTCTGGAAATCAGATTCGTCAAAAAACTAGGAATGGAACCATGATATGACCCAGCTGCCCAACTCCTCAATATATATCCAAAGGATTTGAAATCAGCATACTGCAGAGATGTAGCCACACCAATGTTTACAACAGCACAATTCACAATAGCTAAGTTATGGTGCCAACCTAGGTGCCCTTCAACAGATGAATGGATAAAGAAAATGTGGTATATAGACACAGTGGAGTATTATTCAGCCATAAAGAACAAAGAATTGAAAGTATTTGCTTATAAGTGGATGGATCTGGAGGCTATCATGCTAAGCGAAATAAGCCAGTCCCCAAATTCAAAGTTTGAATGTTTTCTCTGATATGCAGAAGCTAATCTAAAATAAGTGTTGTGATAAAAAAAAGAATAAAAATAAGACCAGAGGAATAGACAAAGGGGAATGAAAGAAGGGAGGAGGAATTGGATAGGGAAAAGGCAGTGGAATGAATCTGACCTAGCTTTCCTATGCACATATGTGAATACCCCACAGTGAATCTCACCACTATGTGCATCCACAATACACTAATTAAAAAAAATAGCTGTAAGTAAATAGCAGAAAGATCAGTAGAGCAGAGAGAAGGGAACAGGGGTGGGAGGAAGGGAGGGGATGGCAGAATACCGGGGACTGAATTAGAACAAATTATATTCCATGCTTTTATAACTATGCCACATGCATAGTTGTCATGCAGAACTAACAAGAATGAATAAACAATGAATAGAAAGGTTTCAAGAGCTTGCTCTTCAAGTTGCCAGCTAGGAGAGTGGAGGGGGGGAAGAAAAGAGAGGAGGAAGCTGAGGCAGGCGGGCCTGAAGAGGGATCTGGGTGGTGAGAAAGTGAAGAGGAAAGAGCACAGGCTCTGCAGAGCTGGGAGCCTCCCAGACACATGCTGCTGTCCACAGGTCTGTACGACGCTCACACCAGTGGCAATGGGGATCCACACAAGCCAGCAATCTCCTCCTGGACACCATGGCAGGAGTCCATTCGAGCACCTTCTGGGAGAGGCTGCCTCTCTAATTCACAGCGGGAAATAAGAAGGGAACAAAACACTCTCAGACTTGCTTAATCTTCTCTAAAATCTGCTTTGGTCTGACATTTAGACTCCAGAGAGTTCCTTTGATATGGAAATTTTTCTCAGGGTTCATTGTTTTATTTAAAAAGCTTTGTATGCTTTAGTGATCCCATTAATTTAAATACAGAAATCAGTGACCCGAGAATGAGAAGAAATTATAGACTAGTTATAAAATGTTTTTCACCCTCCCATGCCAATGATCCAGTGGAGTTTAGAATTGAGGGATGTTTTCTTAAATTTGAAAGATTGACTATGCTGGGATTGTGAGAAGGAATAGTTTCCTCCCTTATTCAATAAGAGATTTCTTGGTACATAGTTTAAAAAACCACAGAGCAAGGGAGAACTTTTCTCCAATTCTAACTTATCATGTGGTTCAGATAAGTTCCAAAACCTCTTGTGAATTCCATTAAAGTCATGATTCACTAAAAAGTTGACTATAACTTGCTCGGTGATGTCAGACAAATGATCAAAGCCATATCATTTAAAATGAGCCATGATTAATTGAGATGCCATGGTTGGTATTCTAAAATTTGATTTATTCTGTTTTCCACACTTCGACTGCAAAAAGGGAGAACTCAATGTATTTCTCATCACACAACTTAAAATGCTTAACTGTCACTGTGAAGGAATTTGCTAATGTCCATGGAGGTTGGTTTGGTGAAGGGCCAGTTACCTGGTAGGCCCCTTGGTCTTCAACTCTGTCTTCCACTGAGCTGAAAGATGGTCGGAAATTCTACTGGTAAAAATGATCACTGGGTTAAAGTGGTTTCATTGGTATATTCTAAGCTTCTGGGGAAAGGGGATATAATCAGAAAATAGTCATGATGCAAATTAGTAATCCTTATCGTGAATTCATAGCAAGGTCTGTACACAAGACACTGAGAGGTTCCTGGTGGTGGATTCAGCAAACACAAGTACTTCCTGAAGCTTATGGTTTCCTAGAGCAGACAAATGCTCAAATAAGTGGACAAATCAATGATTTACAAACCAACCTAAGTTTTCAGAAGGAAAAGTATTTTGTTTCACAAAGAAATACAGCCTTGGACTTGGGGGTTAGGGAGGACTTTCTTGAGATAGTGACCCTAGAACTGAGAACTGAAGGATGAGATGTTAATTTGGCCAAGAGGAGGAGAGAAAAAGGTTGCAGGTGGAGAGACAAAGGTGTCTGGAGTTCCTCTGATGGGGCTGCATGTTGGAGTAAGACAGCCAGCCAGGGAGGCTGGAGCTCAGAGAGAGAAGAAAAGAATAATAACAGATGAAGATGGAGCAAGGTGCCCACACAGAGACCCACATTTAAATAGCTCCCTAAAATATTCAACATTCATCTAGCATTTAATATGCAGGAAGTGTTGCTTTTAAGTGATGCACATAAATTACTTCATTTATTCTTTACAACTGCTGCAAATCAGATACTATTGTTTTCCTCATTTTGGAAGATAAAGAATCTTAGGTGCAGAATAATCAGATATTGTTTAAAATCTAGAGGTAGGAAGGTTAAGTGTTGGGAACTGAACCCAGGTGAAGTGGCTCTGAGTGGGTACTTTTACCTACTTCATAATTTCCTCACAAGTAAAGCAATAATAGTTAATTTTTATTAAGTGCTTTCTCTATACCAGATAGCTTTCTAAGTTTGAAAATGTATTAATGTCTTCACTGAATCAAAGTCTATTGGCAACGTGTTGTTCCAGGCTCTGATGACACAGTGGTTAACAAAACACAAAACAGACAACCTTGTCATCACAAAGTTCATATTTTAAGGAGTGGAGGGTTTGGGGAGGAAGGGGGAAGTGCTGGGGAGTGATATTGATCAAATTATATTGTTGTATTGGACAACAATAATGCACCAATAAAAATGTGGGAAGAAATAAAATAAAATAATATGAAAGGCAAAAATAAATAAAAAATAAACAAGTAAATGTACAGCAATTCAGATGGTGACTAACGCAAAGCCACAAAAGGCCCAGCAGTGCCCAAATGGACATGGAAAGGTCTATTTTGCACAATGTACTTATACAACGATGTTTGAACAGACTTGAAAGGAGACAGCAAGACATGTGACTATCTTAGAGGAGAGCATCCCCGGAGAAGGTACAGCAAGCAAAGACCCTTGAAGCAGAATGTGCTTGGCATGCTCCATAAATAGCCATGGGCACGTGGTAATGGGCTCCAGGGGGGTAAGGAGGGGCAGTAATATGTGCAGCCAGTCATCAAGATAAACCATGTAGGTCCTGGAGGACTTTGGCTAGCACTCTCAGGGGGGAAGCCATTGAAAGGGTTAGGACAGAAGAATCACATACTGTGGTGCATGTTAATGGACCATTCTGGAAGATTCACAGATAATGCATGGCCCACAGATAACGAGGGACCAAGAGTAAAACAGTAAGATAAGTTAAGAGGAGATTTCAATCAACTAGGATAGAGATGAAGGTGCCTTGGATCAGCACAGTAGAAATAAGTGTGGGAGGTGGTCAGAACCTTGATGGCATTTCTGGTAGAACCAACTGGATTTGTGGTCAGGTGGGCTGCCAGCTGTCAGGAGAAGAAGGAATCAAGGACCCTTCTGAATAACCATATATGGAGTTGCAATATCCAAGATAGGAAAGTCTGAAAAACCAGATCCGAAGGGCAAGAGTGGGATTCAGACTTTATGCTTGTGTTTGAGATATCTACTAGACCTTCGGAGACAAAGTTCTGAGTCTAGAATTCAGAGGTCAGGTTAGATGGAGAATATGGAGGCCATCATTTCAAAGATGATATCTAAAGCCAAAAGACAGGAAGAGAACCACCTCAATAGTGACTAGAGAGAGAGAAAAGTTTCAAGTCTTAAGCCCTGGGAATCTGGAGCATTTAGACACTGTGGCAAGGAGGAGGGTCAAATAAAGAGGAATAAGAAGCAGCAGAAAGCGTGGAAGAGATGCACTGCCTACGAGGAGCGAAGTTCTTTTCAAAAGATGGAAATGGGCTGGGAGCAATGGTGCTCACCTGTAATCTCAGCCAAATGGGAGGCTGAGGCAGGAGGATCACAAATTCAATACCAGCTAAGGAAAATTAATGAGATAAAATAAAATATAAAATAAAATAAAAAAGTAAAATAAAGGGCTGGAATGCCCAGCTCAATGGCAGAGCCCTTGAGTAAAACCCTGGGTTCAAACCCCAGAACCTCAAACACAAACAAAAAATATAAAAATACCAATTCTGTCAAATCCTGCCAAAAGGTCAAGTGAATGAGTACTGAGAATTGACTATGGAATTTTTCATGGCACAGGTCACTGGTAACACCAACCAGACCTGTTTTGTGAGTAAGATAAACTGTCTGACAGGGACTGGAGACCAACTATGGACTCACTCACGAGAAGTTTAACTGTTCAAAGGAGCCAAGAATGGGTAGTAGCTGGGTAAAGGGGAGAGTAATGTAAAGGAAGAAATACTATTTTAAAGGATAGAAAAGTGATCACATTGATGTATGCAGACATTAATTGAGATGATCGAGTGGAGCAAGGGAATCACCATTGATTTTGAGGTGCAGGAAAGAGTAGACATGAGCTGGGCGTGGTGGCGCATGCCTGTAATCCCAGCACCTGGGAGGCTGAGGCAGGAGGATCACGAGTTCAAAGTCAGCCTCAGCAACTTAGCAAGGCTCTAAGCAACTCAGTGAGACCCTGTCTCTAAATGAAATACAAAATAGGGCTGGGGATGTGGCTCAGTGGTGGAGTGCCCCTGGGTTCAATCCCCAGTACCAAAAAAAAAAAAAAAGAAAGAAAGAGTAGACATGAATTCCTTTGTGGTGCATGAGCCTTCAAATAAGGGACGGCAGATCCACAGAAACAGGAGGCACATGGACTATCAGGGCACAGGTTTTGATTGACAGCAAGATAGAGGTGATAATGGAGAAAGTGAGAGCTCTTCTGATGGCTTTTTTCTTAATGAATTAGCAAGGCAATTAGATAAGTGTAAAGAAGAGAAGATTTAGAGATTTGAGGAGAGAAGAGTTTAAAATAGTCACCTGAAAGAGTAGAGAGTGAATGAACCAGGACATAGAAGATTGCTTGTTGCACAGATTAATTTACTTCTCGCATCACCCCTATGAAATAAATATTATTATGCCCATTTTATGAAGGAGAGAACAGAAGTATGGAAATATTTCATACCTTGCCTGAAGCCACAAACTTAGTGGCAGATGGTGCAGCTTTGTGAACTTTAAAGCCTAGTAAGACTTTCTGCTGGCATCTATGAAAAACTATTGAAGCATTTTTAACAGGTACTTGACACAATCAAATTGGTATTTTGAGAAAATCTCACTTGCTAGACTTTGGCCAAAGTCAGTCCACAGTAGCTTAGACTAGGACAGAGGCAGAAAAGGTAGAGAGAAGCAATGGGATACTTTTTGTAGGTCAAAGAAACATTCTTAGATGGATTTTGAGAGGTGCAAAGATGTACTATCAAAATTGTCATAATAGATGGATGGGGGTATCACTAGCCAAGACAGAGATCATGTCATGGGTGGGGACAAATATTTAGAGTCCTGCACATATTGAGCTTGTGTGAGCTTGTGTCCCCCTAAAGACAAAGTTGAGTGGAAAGTTGGCTGTAAAGCTTCATTGCTTAGATGGCTAGAAATATACAACCTGAGCATAGAGTAGAGATAACTAAGCCACATTGGAAAATGAGATGGTTTGGGAATGAGCATAATTAGAGGAAAAGAGTGTATAGGATAAGACCTGAGGAACTCCAAAATTTAAAGACTAGGTAGAACAGAATATGTTTACAAGTTGCAAGAAATATAGGAGAAAGTTAAGACTGTTACATGGAAGGAGCTAAATGGAATGTTTTAAGGGGTGGTATAGGGACAGGTAAAACGAGGAACCAGAATGTCCATTGGATATAGAAATGGTGAAACCACTGGAGTCCTTCAGCCACTCATCCAGATAATAATGAAGGTAGACGCCTGCCTGGCATGTGTCAGCATGAGGTGTAGGTAAAAAAGTGCCTGGAGAAGCCCAGGTGAATCTTGTTAAGACCCGGAAAGCAGGATTGAGGATCAGGGTGGGGTTTTCCAAAGGGAGTCTCAAGCTTGTTTAAATATCAAAAGGACATTTGCAGTTGGCATGAATTGCTTCCATTTGTGGGAATACTGGAGAGGCAACGGGCACTGCAGGAGGGACAGAGTCCCGATGCAGACCAAGGGACTGTTCTGGTAATGGCAGTTCTCCTCTAACACCACGAGGGAAGCCAGACTATGGAGAGCTTCCCCCCAGTTCTTTGTACACTTGGTTATTCGTGTTTTCTTTTCTGTATTAATTTGAAACAGAGCTATATTGAAAGGAAATTCCCACCTTTTGTTATATAGGTTGCATACACTTCTGGAGTTTTGATTCATGACATAAATCAATTTTCAATTTTTTTAAATCTTATTTATGAAATGTCCCCTTATGGCTTTTACCTGTGGTCATCCACACAGCCAGAACTTTACCTTCTTCAACCAAAGTAGATACAAACATCCCTCAATAATTTTTTCTAAAACATTCTTGACTTTTTCACTTTTGAAGTTTGAATATATCTTGAATCATATCATGTTAGGCATGAAGTGGGAATCTATGCCAAGCCCACCTCCACCACCACCTCAGTGGTTCTTTAATTAGCACACAATGTCCAACCCCCAGGATTTCGCCTCAAGCACTCTAGCAAGTTGTGCAACTCAGTGAGAAGCACTTCCTTGTCCTGGATCAAAACTGCCCACCCAGCCGCTGGGCTCAGCATCCTTGCGGAGGACTCAAGGACGAGACGCAGGGCTCAGCTTATCTCAGGTGCTGGGCCCCTCTCCCAGCAGGACATTCAGAATGCTTCCCAGGTCTATATTTTTGATGATTTTACTCATTTCTCAGGTCGAAGGTATGTTTTCCTCTTTTTGTCAGGGTTTTCTGATTATACTAGGAGGCAATGTCTCTTTAGCCACCAAGTTAAAATTGTAAATGATAAAAACATTAGCTATGCATAGGTGATTTGGCTGAGAACATAGTGTAGTTCTTGGACTAGGTTATGGCTAATCCTGAGATTTGATGATGCTATGAAATTCCATATCACTCTAAAGCACTCTGACCCATAGTGGACATTCACCGAATACCTAGAGCAGGCACTGTGTTCGGCCATTGGCCACATTGTACCTTAGAATGTTTACATTCAATATTATCATCTCCACTTTGCAGATAAGGGAAATGAGAGTAGCAGTTTACACATCAGAGAGATTAGATACTCAGGATCACACAGCTGTTAAACTGCTAAAACCGTGATTTGAATCAGAGCATGTTCCAAAACACCCATGCCCTCTCTTCTTTATTGCTCTTTAAGGTCCCAGATCACCTCATAGATGACCACCGATGTGAGAGGGCCTGAGTAGAAGATTATGTTTATCCCTGACGTGGGGCTACCTAAAGTCCACTAGCAAGTGAGAGCCTGATGCTTACCTACAGGAGTTAAGACATCAAGTGTAAATGTCCCCCAAAGACAAAATTTAGTAACTAACATAGCAACAGGCCTTCCAGTTCAGGTGTTGGCAGGAGGCAGAACTCAGAGGCAGGCATGAGGAGGTTACAAGAAGAAAGATGGCAAGTCCAGAATAGGGTGAAACTACAGAAGACGAGGGACACTCACGTCTTTTGTCCCCTTTCCAATTTTACTTACATTTTCCTAGTTTGTAAATATCCATCGCAGTTTCCTGTCCTGTAAGGTGAGGGAGATGCATGTTCAGTCACTGTGCGGATGAATGTAATATCAGCGGATTTCCCACCTCATGTTTTTTTTTTTTTTTTCTGAAAAAGTGATTGTTGGAGTAGAACTTTACCAAATGGCCCATGTGAAAAGCCTTCCTCTGATGCAGAAGCGAGACCTTGACTACGCCCATGATCATCATGACATACCGGTATGAGTTTCATTTAGTAAATATAGTTTATTGCTTTCACAGGCGAATGGAGAGCTTTCTCTGGTTCCAACCAGAACAAATAGGAAGAGAGGAGTCTCCATTCTTGGGAGGACTCCCATTCAGCTCACAGGATGTGCTCAGGGGTGGACTTCCCCTCAATGGGTTAGGAAACCAACAACCGCCCAGGTTTTAGGGGGCGCCATTTTGCATTTTTCCATTTAAGCGAGGTGTTCCAGCCACAGTTCTCTAAGTTGGTCTAGAGCCACCTCATTTGTTCTGAGCCGTTGCCCCTGGAATGTCATCCTGAGAATTTATTTTGTTTTCCCAGAGACCTAGCATTCAGGTTTATTGACTTTACAGCAAATAAATTCTGCAGCAGAATTGGACAGTTTTCACAAGAACAAAAAGTTCTTCTTGGTCTGCACTTGGGAGGGTGTTCATGCAAGTCTTGAACTTTAAAGATATTTGAAATACTATTGTCAAAAGAAATGAATATTTATTATGGAAATTTGAGCAAGATTCGCAATTAGGTTATTATCAGTCTCCACTATGATGAAACCACTTAGAGGAATGTTCTTGGATGTGTATCATTAAGCACTTGCAGTTTATGTTTTAGGTTTTAAATTTGGTGCCTGGAAAATACTGACAGGCATTTCACTCCAACATTTATCCCAAGGCAATGACTCGTTTCCCTCCACCATCATAGCAGCCTGTTTCCCAGGCTCTCACCTGTTAGATTTCTCATTCCAAGTCAGATACATTCCAACTTTCCAAGTGGTCCCATTGATACCACTTTCTCATGGCTGAGGCAAAAAGCAGCTCTCCCTCTAATCCCATTTGGAAATGATGTCTAACTATGTATCTCCAATAATTATCTTTACCAATAATTTTTCTCTTCTTTTCCAACTCTGTTCTCACCTTCCCATCGTTTGTACTGGTCAAAGGTTGAAATCGACTCAAGGGTGCAAAACCAGTTTTCTACCACCGTGGGCTCTCCTGGCAGCTCTTGTCTAACCCTTAGATGGGATTAATATTAAAATTTCCATTATGAACATACAGCCTGACTAAGGGCTGGAAATACACAAGGTGATCCTGGAGCATTTTGTAGGACTAGAAAGTGCCCAGACAAATGAACTGCCCCCCAAAACACACACACACTCACAGCTACAAACTCACATCGATGGAGGTGTGTCTAAAGAATTCAGGAATTCACTTTAAAAACTCCCAAAGGCGAAAGTTAGGATAATTTGAATAAATAAATAATAAAGAATACATTAAGATCCATGATATAAATCAATCAATGTGGGAGAACAGACAAACGGCTCATACAGAAGAGTTAAGTAATTTATGTAGACATTTCTGTCTCTAGGAGGTGGGGCCTGAATCCCCACCCCTAGGTCTGGGCTGGGCATTAGGATTCATTATAAAGAATACAGTATGGAGGGAAGGAACAGAGTAACTTTACAGAGGGGAGAGGGAGCAAGTGTCCCCTCAGCCAGGTGATAAAGGCCAATGTCATTAGTACGGTCCTCCTGATAGCAAGGACTCAGATTTGATGTGACAAAATGGCACTTTCTCTTGTGCCTTTCACCCTGAAACCCATAACTGCAACCTAACCAGAAGGAAAAAAATCAAATTATTAAGAAACATCCTACCTGGTGAGTACTTGGTTAGTACATCTCAAGACCGTCACTGATGGGGAATTAGGAAAATCTGAGAAACTGTCTCGGGTTGAGGGGGCTGAGGGGACATGACACATCAGCAGTGTGGTGTCTGGGAAGGGATTCTGGAAGAGCAAGAGGACGTTATGTGAAAACTCAGGAAATCTGAATAAATAGGGATTTAAATTAATAATAACACATCAATCTTGGCTCATCAGTTGTGACGGAAATATCACAGTGATACAGGGTGTCAGCAGTCGGGAAGTTCAAAGCCAGCCTCAGCAACTTAGCGAGGCCCTAAGCAACTCAGTGAGACCCTGTCTCTAAATAAAATACAAAATAGGACTGAGGATGTGGCTCAGTGGCCCAGTGCCCTTGAATCAATCCCCAGTTCAAAAAAAAAAAAAAAAAAAAGGTAAAAAAAATAAATAAATAAAAAATAAAACAATAATATACATCATCATATTCATTTTTTGTTGATTAATAAAATTTCACATTCAAATATTCAAAGGATGTAAAAAGCCCCACCCTCCCAGTGTTCCACTCACACGCCCACACGCGCATTGAAATATATGACCCGACTCTTCCTGATGGAGCGCACAGCTTCTCGCCTGCCCACCTATGAATTCTGTCTTTATTATAAGCCCTTTTATTTATTTATTTATTTATTTATTTATTTATTTATTGGTTAAACTTGCCATCGAGAAAACCTGAACTCTGCTCACCTCACCTTCAGCAAATATGAAACTAAACCCCCCACACCTCAGTGAGCCCCTCTCAGACCCTCTCCAAGTCGTGACAGTTAAACAAATTGAATAACCCCCAACCCTGGGCTCGTGCTTGGCTCCTCTAGTTTACCTACTCTGCCAGATAATCACGGATGCATCTAGCCTCCAGCAGGCAAACGTCTTTTGAGGTTATTACTCCTCTTTATTCCCCTGCACCCCACCAACAGCCTTTAAGGGGCTTCCCTGTCCTCAGTGTTGATCTCTCAGACCCAGTGTTTGAAATTCCACGCTCGCCTCTGCCTGTTTTGGCCTAAACCCTCTGCTTGTCTGCTCTTAGGAGAGGTCTCAGGCCTTTACCTCCCTGGGCTGTGCTGGTTTATCTTCTTCCTGTCCATCTCCCTCCTGCTTGTGCTAAACGGTGCACTTGATTTTTCTGGCCACGCCAAACTTCTCCCTCTGTGTTCCTCAAACAAGCCGGAGTTCCTTTCCAGCTGCTGGCCTTCGCAGTGCTGTTTCCTACCTGTGACACTGGCTCGGGCCTGCATTTTTCCCATTCCCATGCTGTCACGCCTGATTTCATGTGATCTCTTGTCTTCCTGGCCAACCTAGAGCTTCTGGGAGGCTTGTGCGCCCCTGTATCTTCACCATCACTGTCTCTGAAGTCACACTGTCAAATAAATGGACAAGGAACTCAAAGAAATGTGCAGTGAAGACCAATGACTATAAACCTTAAATTATGAAGAATTACTATAAATGATAAGGAAATAAAATATTACTAAAGAAATGGGAAATGGACATAAAGCGGAAATTCATATAAAAAGACAAATAATGAAACACACAAGATAAAAATGCCAGTCTCAATGCCTATCAGACAGAACATCACAATAAGTTATTACATTGTTTAAAAAACTTTATGAATGATAATCTCTATGACTGGTAAGTTACCTACTATCCATTACCGGTCAGAAGTCAACTTACCCGTAATGGATATTATTGCTACAAAAAAAAACAAATAGAAACCAGTATTAATCTTTGGTGAAGTTCTACATTTGGATTTCCTTCCTTTACGATATTTTATCAATATTTATCAAAAGCCTTACAGTTTTTCCATGTTGTTAACAATGCAACTGTTTACAGTGAACATCCAAACCAAATTTCTGATAATTGATACAGATTAAATAAATGAAGTTTCACTCACACATTTTTTTTGTTTTGTTTTGTTTTTTGGGGGGTGCTGGGGTTGAACCCAGGGCCTTGTGCTTGTGAGGCAAGCACTCTACCAACTGAGCTATATCCCCAGCCCACACTTTTTTTTTTTGTTTTGTTTTTTGCAGCCTTAAAACACATTCTGTGAGAGAAGATTTGTAAGAACAAGGAATGGTCATGATTTCTTAATTGAAAATGGAAACTATAAAACAGTATATACAAAACTTCTTAAAAAAGAACAAACAGAAGGTCTGTGTGAATTGGAGGTTCTGTATGGACATCCGAGAGTTTGTGTATCCCTGGATGAGGAGAGAATCTTTGTTTTATTATTATTTCATTTCTAGAGAAAAATGTCGTTTGAAAATTTTAATTAAAAATAATTTGGGTGACAGCAGCTCGGGAGGCAGAGGCAGGAGGATGGCAAGTTCAAAGTCAGCCTTACCAACAGCGAGGCGCTAAGCAACTCAGTGAGACCCTGTCTCTAAATAGAGTATAAAACAGGGCTGGGGATGTGGCTCAGTGGCTGGGTGCCCCTGAGTTCAATCCCTGACACCAAAATAAAATAACTTGGGTGAAATCTTCCTTATAATACTAGCTCTCTTGAAGTCCAGCTTGCCCACTGTTTGCTCCCTGAAAGGACTGCTGGGAGCTGGGGTGGGTGACCACTCCTGCACCACACTGCTCACCAGCAGCAGGTGCTTGACAAGCCTGGGCAGAAGTCACATGACCGGTCTTGTTTTTCAGGAAGCATATGAAGAGGAACTGTTGTACGAAATAAAACTAAATAGAAAAACCTTAATCCTTCACCTTCTAAGATCAAGGTAAGTTCTGGAGTCATTCCTTGCCTTGTAGATTTAGTCATCTCTGATATCCCAGTTTTCTGAAAAGCTGCTAGTAAAGTTAATTCTTCAAGTCATTGCTATCCTTACATTATGTGAATTCTTACTCCTCAACTATAAACCCATTGCCTCTCAACAGCTTTAAGGCAGCTAGAGACCCCATTCTGTGGCTTCTAAATAACTCCTAATTTGAGCTCCATACAGTCACTTTAAGAAGAGAATTGATTAGTGCTCATTGAATCAATAGAACAAAAGAATTTCAAAAAACTGAGTTTTTAAATTGACTTCTAAGTTGTTTAAAATAGATAACTAACCAAGTTCTTTGGATGCTAAGAACTGGAAAGAATTTGCTTCATCCAGACATCTTATGTAGCTGAACCACTATTAAATCTCCTTCTGAGCCCTTCACTTCGCTGTTAATGTCCACCGTTTTTCTGTGGACCCTTTCTACACGTGATAGCTCTGTCTCAGAACCCCAAACTGTAAAAGCAAAGGGTTCCACTACTAGAGAAACTCAGGTCTATTAGTGAAAACAAACAAACAAAAAATACAGAAAAAAAATCCCTCCATCCTGAATCCCCCACTAGACGAATGTGCAGAAAAAGCAAGCCTAGTAGCATAACCACATTGATAACATTTTCAGACTGCATATTTTACATTCTCCACATGGAGTTAATATTTATTGAGTGATTTCTGTGTACTTTTATCAAAGTTATTTCTTGATTCCTACAATATCCATATGAAGCAGGTACATTAAAACAATAGCTTATCATGTATGACATTGAATCTCACTGTTGTGCATTATTATAATGCATCAATAAAAATATACAAACACAATAGCTTACCCAGGGTCACAGTGCAGGGGGCTTTGTGTTTCTATATATTATTTATTTATTTATTTATTTATTTATTTATTTATTGCTACTGGGGATTGAACCCAGGGGCACTTCACCACTGAGCCACATCCCCAGCCCTATTTTGTATTTTATTTAGAGACAGGGTCTCACTGAGTTGCTTAGGGCCTTGCTAAGTTGCTGTGGCTGGCTTTGAACTTGCGATCTTCCTGCCTCAGCCTCCCAAGTGCTGGGATTACAGGGGTGTGTTTAGAGTCACCTTGTCAATTGACTGAAGGTCATTCAGATTCTCTGTTTCACTTTGTGTCAGTTTTCAATCAAAACTTTCATGGAAGAATCCACTTCATCTAAGTTGCCACACTTTTGGCATAATATGTTTCATAATATTCTCTTGCTATTTTTTAATGTCTATAGTATCTTCAGTGATAATCTCCTGTTAATTTCTGATATTGGTAATTTGAGTCCTTTTTTTTCCTGTAAAAGTGCTTATCAATTATTGAAAGTGCTAAATACTGAATGATTAATATGACATTGCCAATAGATATGCCATTGATGTGCATTATTAGATTAAGAAAATTTCCTGAGAAGTTTGTTCAAAACATTTTGTCTGCATTCATTTAAACATCAATAATGTGATTTACATTGATTGATTTTACATGTTAAACCATCCTTGCATTCCTGAGATAAAAACTTATTTGCCCATTATTCATTATTTTAAATTATATTGTGGTATCCAACCTACATCTTGTTCATGGTGTTTGAAACTATGTTGAAGTTGACTTTAGATTACCCTGGGCATATAAAATTAGTAGGAGCACTGTGGTGCCCACCTGTAATTCCAGTGGCTCAGGAGGCTGAGGCAGGAGAATCGCAGATTTGATGTCAACTTGGGCAAATTATGAGACACTGTCTCAAATTATTAGACCCTGTCTAAAAACAAAATGTGTGGGAGAGGCTCCCGGTATTGGACTGGCAGTTGTGAATGTCTCAGATGTGTCAGGGAAACCTACACTTATACATGCCTGGCAGACACACCTGCAGGAAGGAGCTTTCTGCTCCAGCTGATCAGTGAAGCAAGACCACCTCCCCATAATTAGCATAGCTGTTGCTGGGGAAACCTCAAGGGGTCTGGATTGGACACCAAGTGAAGGTGTTAGTGAAAACATGATTGGACAAGATACAATTCCTACTTAGCATATGTATATGTTACATGATTGGACATGGTTACAAACCCTAATTAACATAAGAGCAAACAGTAATAAATCTCAATTGGCTATATAGGGACAAAACATTCCCACAATAAATGAGTTACAAGCATCTCACAACTTGCTTGCTCTCACCTAACCCCGGGTGTCTGAGTCTGATGCAGTGCCGCTTACCCAGTGTCTGACCTAAGCCAAAGTGAACTTACTTCAAAAACGTTTTTTAAGTGAGGTCTGATGATGTGGCTCAGTTGTAGAGCACCCCAGGGTTCAATCCCCAGCACCAAAAATAAATAAATAAAATGAGTTTGGCAGCATTCTCTCATCTTACATTTTCTAAAAGATATTATTTCTTTTAAAATATTTGATAGTATTCACAAATTTTACATTTTGCTACTTGATATTATGTGCAGACTTCCTATGTTTACTATTTGCACAAGAAACTATTTTATTTTTATTCACTTTTTCACTATGCCCTTGTCTGTACATTTAAAATGTGCATTGTGTAAGATGGCAGTTGGTCGACTCTTGATATTTAATGACTTCTGACAAAAGTCTCTGATTTTTAATTGGGATGTTTAATCCATTGACACAGCATGTTGCAGTCAATACACCTGGACTTGATATTTCATTTGTTTATTTTGCTAATATATGAAAGTGGTCTGGAGGCTACTCATCACATGGTTGCTTTTATCTTTTAGAGTTTTAGAATGAATTATTCTTACTTCCTCTCTGCCCTCTTTTTCAGGGAGTTCCTATCCTTAAATTACAGTGAGACCATCTACACTATGAAGAAGGAAAAGCTCACACGGCATCCTCCAATGATGGTACCTTACAGAACCTCTCTGGGCCTCTTTTCTGAAACTAGTATTTCCTGATTTTGAAACTCAATTCTAGCTTTACAAACTGCTCCAAAAAGCACCACATCAGAACCAAATCCTGAATAGATTAATCTCACTGAATGAGGCCAAAATAGAAAGTATGCACCTTTCCCTAGCAAATGATGTCCATGATGTGTCTTTCTTTACTAAACTGGCTTCTCTATGTTCAATATAGTGCTAAGTCTGGAGGAAGAGTGAAACTGGACCCCCAAGAAGCATAAAGCATCCTGGTGGGATTTACTTAAGTGAAAGGGATTGAGGTCTTTTCTCATTTCTCAAATGAATCTGCTTTAATTGCATTGTTCTAGTGGATTAGACTATATCCACCATATATATTTCTTCATTCATTCCCCTTCCAGAACATACTGTCTGAAGACCTGGAGCCAAGAACAATACAAGTCCCTCTTATCATAAATATGCTTTTAAACAATTATTTCCTCTATTTAGAGCAAACTCCAACCTCTGAGATCTCAATCATCATGCCATCTTAGGATGTAGAACCAGAGGAAAACTGGATGGCATTCCTTATGCAGGGGCTGATGATCATTCTGTGAGGGTGTGAGGTCTCCCAAGGGCCTCTCACTTGGTCATCCACAGGCAGGAGTGAACAGGTGGAAATGATGGGAAGAGTAATCCCCCAACAAGCTCATCATGAGCAAAACACCACGAGGAGTCGTGAGGTTGCTAGCAGGATTGAAGCAGAGGCTGGAAAGAAGGGCAGGAAGGGAACTGGAGGGAAAGTAGGATCTTATTATAGGAGCATCAGGGACTTGGCTTGATTTCCTAGGCAACTGGTGAAACTGTGATATTAACACAAGAGCATTAGTGTGGCAAAGATTTTAGGATGAATTAAGGGAATAATATTTATAAAGAAAAGGTTTGCATAGCTGAAGCTGTTATCACACCTAATAGACGATTAACCTGTGAGGAAAGGATCCATACTTGGTTTTACACAAAGTAATTATGTCATTAAGGTGCAAGGTCTCTAAGCAGACTCAAATGTTTCCAAGTAAAAGGATGCAATGAAGAATGTACAGGAAAATATGGAACCTACGAATGAAATACAGACATACATGAAGGGGAAAAAATAGTTAGATAGTGATGTTTACACAATGTTGATATTTGTACTTCCATTAATTGACTCTTGTGCTACTTTAGGACCACTGTTTTTACCAAGGATCCATTATACATGAATTTGATTCTGTGGCCAGTATCAGCACATGTAATGGTCTAAGGTAAGGAGGAGTATCTTCCCCTTTCTTTCATTTTTTATTTCTTGTTTTGTTTGTTTTGGTGCTGGGGATTGAACCCAGTGGTGCACTACCCCTGAGCTACACCCCCAGTCCTTTCTATTTTTTTTTATTTTGGAACAGGGTCTCACTAAGTTGCTAAGGGCCTCACTAAGTTGCTGTGGGCCTTAAACTTACAGTCCTCTTGCCTCAGCCTCCCAAGTCACTGGGATTACAGGCATACACCACCACTCACAGCTTCCTATTTCTTTTATAACTTTTCCTATAAATGTTTAAAGACATCTACTTCACTTATTTCTTTTTACTAACTCTCTAAATACAAAAAAAAATGGGTAAAAGGTTATAGTATAGTTTTAGCAGTGAATGTGAGTTCTAGCCTGTGATTTATGTTCATTTTTGACAAGAAGATTTCTATTGCACACCCTTAGCAAGAAGAGGTTTGTAATGTATGATCAAAAGATTCAGAGCTGGAGTCCCTTGGAAATCTAGTTTGTGCTCTTGTGTTAGAGGCCAAGACACTGCATCAGACTTGCTCCTGAACATTCAATTTGCTAGTGGTGAATTGAGTTCAAAATCCAGGTCTCTTGAGTGCTAATTCTGGGTTCCCTCTGCACCACGGCACTTCAGTGATTAACATTTTACTCAATTAGCCTGTGTTTATGATCTCTTTTTAGGAGGTGGGTACTGAGGATTGAATTCAGAGGCATTCGACCACTGAGCCACATTCCCAGCCCTATTTTGTATTTAATTTAGAGACAGGGTCTCACTGAGTTGCTTAGCACCTGGCTTTTGCTGAGACTGGCTTTGAATTTGTGATCCTCCTGCCTCAGCCTCCTGAGCTGCTGGAATTACAAGTGTGCACCATCGCACCTGGCTGTTCATGATCTCTAAAGAGTAAAAAGTCAGAGGCAGTTCTCTATAGATCATGGACTCAAGGACAAAGAAGGAAGATGTGGGGAGATAGAGGGTAGAACAGGGACCTTCTGTCTTCACTTATGAGGCTTTTTCTTAAGCAGTCCCAGTGTTTCAGCATTTTTAAGAATAAGAACACCTTTAGTAGCAAAATTACCCCAAACTAGTTTTGTATCTTCATATGTTTATTGTACACTTAATATATAGACTAAGGAACACAAAATTTCTGCAAAACCTGAAACCACCATGGTGGGAATTATTACTGTACCTATGTTCAATTGAAAATTAAATTGTCAAACTTCTGAAAATCCATGTAAGTTGACTCTTTGAACAAGTTCTTAATTCATTCAAAGCCCCCATGCTATCTCGCTTCTTTACCACCCAGAAAACCTGGCTCCCTGTTCATGACGTCTTGACTTTGTAGTTTCCCGTTCTTCAAAAGATAAAGTCAATAAAATAGAATAAGATACTTAAAGATCTTGAATGCATACAGTGATCCAATTTCCACAGGGGATTCTTCAGAGTTCGTGATCAAAGGTATCTCATTGAACCCGTGAAATTCTCGGATGAGGGGGAGCATTTGGTGTTCAAATACAATCCCAAGATACCATCCATTGCCAATTATACTTGTGCAGAGGTCAATTCTACCAAGAACGCTGTTCCAACCGACTCTCCACGCAAGGGAAACTACAAGCTGGAAGTGAGTGTGCTGCTTAAATCCTCCCACCCCAGGAGAAACAGCCCCATTTCCTGCAGGATCTGGAGAGTACAAGGCAGGCTAGTGAGAGTATGTGCTCGCCGGAATCTGATACTTCATTGTCTGGATTTGAAATTTAAACTTTTGCTTTAAATCTGTGTTGAAGGTGTCACTCTATAGAGCACAACTCACACACACAATGCCTACAGCCCTTGATATAGAAGACTGACATTTTCAGTGTCTTGAACCTGTCCTAATAATGTCTCTCCTTCCCCCCATCCCCCGCACTTGGGGGACAGTTGCTGACAAGCCAGGTTCTACCATTCCCTCAGGCCAAATGTTCTGATGGTTAAGAATAATTATGGGTAACGACAAGGTCAGTTTCTGATGGGTGGTTGCAGAGTCCTGTGTTTTAGACTTTTCCATATAACTGGTTGCATAGAGAACTAGTTTTTATCCCCAGAAGAACTAGTTGTTATGAACTTCTAAGCTACCTGTTTATTATCTCATGTTCGAGGTCCCGTGTCTGAAACCTATTGGATGACTAACAGGTGTTTCCTGATGGACTAACTCAGTGAATAGATAATTCCTTAGCCCATGAAAGAATGACTTACTTAAACCTTTGAACAATGTCCCTCTGATTTGTCCTCAGAGAATATGCACACTCCTTACTTCATTGATAATGAAGTCGTAGAAGAATTTCCTGGTATTGGTGTTTTCTAGAAATAAGAGATTTAGCAATGTTCATCTATTTCCTTGGAATTGAGACCACTGCCAATTAGGAGTTTGGGAGGCAGGTGGAGATTGTGAGGATGATGGTCAGTTCTAGAAGTCAGTCTGGTTGGAGCTCTGAGCTGTACATGGGTGCTTCCTACATGAGATTGCTTATGATCCATTTACTCTGTAAATGAAAGAAAAGAAAGAAAAACTTAAGTATTCAACTTGGAATTCACTATTATATTTTAATTCTTATTTAACCTGAAAAGCTCAACAAAGGAAAGAGTGGTCAAATATGAAATGTCACTTCAGGATTATTAGATATGCTCATTTACTTCACCTTCCAATGTCAGTAAAACTAATTTTCTTATCTTGAAAACATTAGCTTTTCAGAAATTCAGTGTTAAGGTAAAAATGTTAACACACTTCACTGGATTTTCCATCAATTTCCAGAACGTCCATGAACCAAAGTATGTGGAGCTGTTCATTGTTGCTGATGATTATGTGGTAAGTTTTCAGATGAACGTTTTCACTTTTCATTCATCCTTGTGAAACTGTAGCTGTGATTCCAACCCAGAGAAGAAGTATTTTAATCAGAGTGCCATTCTGGTGTCCAACTTCTGTTTTTAACTTCTCGAAATACATGCATATAAGAGATGATTTAGGTCTTTTGATATTGTAGCAGACTAATCCAAACTAGAACCTTCCTCCCCACTGTCAACATAGGGAGACGCTGAACAACATTGAAAAGTTGTCTACAATCTATAGTTGATCTCAAAAGAAAACAGTGGACATTTCCAGATACTAAAAATTAAGAAGATCTCCATCAGAACAGGAAGTAAAACTCAAAGCCTAGGTGACCCATGACATATAGAATACTGGTTGGTGTAAGGAGTGAGTAATTAACCTCCTTGCAAGCAAAAGGCTGGCCTTGGAAATGAGTCCTTGACATAATTCTCAGAACTGGAAAAGGCTGCTCCATCCCCAAAAAGGAACTAGAAAAGCTCCACTGAAACTGTAAAGGGTAAAGGAAGTTTGGTTTGCCCCTAGCCATGGGAAGGGAAAATGTCACCCAAGGAAAAACAAAAATTCTAAGCCTGCACCCTGCAGAGATGGAGCATGGTGGTTGGTGTGTTTTTAAATTTTGTTTTGTTTTGGTTTTTTGTTCAGTTGCAGACATGCCACACAAAGCTTTCTGCATAAAAATTGGCTAGAGATCTATCTGGTAAAAAACTTGAGCCCAAGTAAAAAAAAATGCCCTATAAAGACATTTCAATAACCCAAGATAAAATGAATCCCATGAGGGAAGGTCAGCCAGCATAGAGAAGAGGAGACTAAGGCTACTAAGAGCTGTCAGTTATCCAGTGATACTTCAAATCATTCCGCATCATGAAAGTATAGGTTTAAAGTTATTGGGGATATAAAAGTGAATAGAATAGAAATTACAGTGGAAGAATTAGAAGAGACTGTAAAAAAAATGGCTGGCTTCCTTGAAAAACTATTCCACATCATTTGAAAGGAAAATGCACATATACTTGAATGAATGAAACAACAGATTAGACACAGGTAAAGAGAGAATCAGTGCACTGGAGGATGGAGGAGTCAGGGAATCTACCACTTATTGAGCACAGAGAAGTACAGTTGAAAATTATGAGGAAATAGGAGACATTAAATGCAGAATAAAAGATTGCAGAGGATGTGGGTTACTGGATGACATATACTCTTTGGGAGGCAATTTTGAGAATTTTGCAGAAAAGAGGACTGAATAAACCAGATAACAGGGCTGGGTATATAGCTCAGTTGGTAGAGTGCTTGCCTCGCAAGCACAATGCCCTGGGTTTGACTCCCAGTACCGCAAAAATAAATAAATAAATAAAATAAAATAAACCAGATAACAATGTAGAAAAATTAGGGTATTGAAAATGAGGGAGGGGGAATGTAACAAAATGAACTTCTTAAATATTAACTGGAACAAAGACAGGGATTCCAGTCTACTAGCAAATCACACACAGAGCACACTATTTAAGCAAAAGAAGACTTGAGTTTTTAGAATGCTATATTCAAAAGGCTAATGTTACCTAATAATTGTTACTAATGAAAAAATAATTCTGTTATCTAAATTATCAGACAAAGATAATGATTGGAAGAAAGGAATCCTACTTAAAATAAAGCACAAATGGGTAAAGTTTTGACAGAGTGCAAAGCTCACACCTACCCCTGCTGTCCCTCTGCCCCCTGGTTGGAAATCACTGATGGTCAAGTGCCTTATTCCCCTAATTCCTGAGATAGCCTGAGAATCTTTCTTTGTGGTATATTTTAGGCAGTCCCTAACAGTTGATCAGTAGCAATCCTGTTATGAAATATACTTACCATCCAGAATTTAAGGGGATGATGGGAAAAGAGGAATCAAGGAGTGTATGGGGTAGCAGAAACCAAAGTGCTAAGAAATTTCTTTTTTTGTTGGGGGGGAGTACCAGGGATTGAACTCAGGGGCACTCAACCACTGAGCTACATCCCCAATTGTATTTTGTATTTTATTCAGAGAAAGGGTCTCACTGAATTGCTTAGTTCCTGGCCTTTGCTAAGCTGACTTTGAACTCATAATCCTCCTACCTCAGCCTCCTGAGCTGCTGGGGTTATAGGTGTGCACCACCACACCTGGCACTAAGAAATTTCTTGAAGAGAAAATGGTCAGTATTAAATATGAACAAGATGACCAGAAGGACACGAAGGCAAAGGGGTTCAATGCATTGCATTATTAAGAAGATATTTGTGGATTATTAAGAATAGCTTCAGTGGAATAGCAGCAGCAGTTGAAATCAGAGTGTAGTATGTAGAGGAAGTGCTAGATGAAAACTGAAGATTCTAGTGCTGTATCTTGGAAGTGTTGAGCTATTTGAGATAATGGGACATCAATGGAATGGTCACTTTCACTTGAGGACACTTGCAGAATTCACAAAAAGCATGTTTATTTTTTACTTTTATTATGAAGACGTTTGACCATATGCATGTATCCTGACAGGATACTGTGTTGTTAGAAAGTATATTTAATTGATATTTGATAGCAAGGTCTTCCTAATAGCAAAAAAGGGAATTCAGTTAGGAAGATAACTAAACCCAGAATGGCTGGAGTAGCAAAGTCTTCTTGGCTTTCCTAGGTTTTCCTGGGAAAAGCTGCAGTTGCCTACCCCTCTGCAGAACATCTCTTGCTCCAGGGTCTGTTTTGTTGGTATGGTCCATAATTTGAGATGATTATGGACTCAAGAAAGTTGATAAAGTTCCTATAGGTGGCAACACAATGGTTGCTATAGAGTTTTAATAGGTGTGATCTCAACATAAAAATGGACACTACTAATGGTCAGTTGGTTAAATAGGTCAGTGTCATGAAATATAATGTAAAGTGAAATGAGGATAAAACTGAAAAGGGAGTCTCAAGGTAGTGCAGGCCAAAGCATGTCTTCATAGCCTGCTGGATCTAGTTGCTTCATATCAGAAGTTTCTCTCTCCACAGGGTTCACGTTTTAATTGACAGGAAGGAGCCCTATTTTTTCATTGTCCAATGACTTTTTTCTTTGTAACAGCTCATGATGAATGAATCATTTTATTGAGCTTTTGGGAAACTCTTACTGTGAAAGAATGTTGATATGATGTCTTTATTTCCAGAATCGCAGGAACAGCCGCCCTCACTATAAACTAAGGAACCGAATTTGGGGAATGGTCAATTTTGTCAACATGGTAAGATTTTGCTATAGTTTGAATCATGTTGAAAATACAAAGAACATTTTAGGGTCAGTCTCTATTGGATTCTTGTAGTATCCTTGATATGGTGAGAGTCCATATCACAAAAATTCATCAGGTAAAATGGCAGGCAAAAATCTATTGAGCCGGGCATGGTGGTGCACACCTCTAATCCCAGCTGCTTTGGAGGCTGAGGCAGGAGGATTGCAAGTTCAAAGCCAACTTCAGCAAAAGCAAGGTGCCAAGCAACTCAGTGAGACCCTGTCTCTAAATAAAATAGAAAACAGGGCTAAGGATGTGGCTCAGTAGTCTAGTGCCCCTGAGTTCAATTCCCGGTACACCTCCCATAAAAGAAATCTATTGAAAAATTGTAGCAATAAACTACAGCTGTGAGTTTTTGGTTTTCCACATCAGTAACATTTAATAGTCAAATAAGTTTCAATATTGATCTCTAATCACACAATTGATGAAGCAATATACAAAACATTTGAAAACCAATCACATGTAAACTGAGTCTCATGTGTTCTAGGGTATGAAAAAAGTTTTTTCAAGCTAAAACTTACTGCCCATGGTTTGGCATAGAAATCAGGGTAGCTATTTCAGCAAAATCTATTAAGGTGACTGCTTCTTCCAGATTTTAATGAATTATGACTTAAACAAATTGTGAGTTGCACACAGCTCTCTCTGCTCCCTCCTTAGTCACCCCAGCTCTATTGCTGGGATACAGAGGCAACGTGGGAAGATGCCGGAAGGAAGGGCTAGTGGTTATTCATTCATCAGTTGAGGAAAACTTTACCTAGTTATAGTTTTTGGCTGCTATGAAAACAATTGCTGTAGGCATTTGAATGCAGCTGTGTGGGTGAACACAAAACTTCATTTATTTTATGTAGATGACTAAGAGGTGGGAATGTTGGGTCATGTACCACGTGTATGATTCCTTTGTTGTTTCCCATGGATTTATATTTTATTTTTAATTTTCATTCAGCTAAAATATATATAATATTCTTTATGGCTTTCTTTTTGTTTCAATGGTTCTAGATATTATGTTATTTAATTTGCAAATACTTGAGGACTTCTATGGTTTTTGTTATTGATTTCTTTTTTTTACTTTTAGTTCATTGTACACAAATGGAATACAACTATCATTTTTCTGATTGTACACAAAGTAGAATTTGCCTATCATACACATACATAGGGTATAGATGTTTGTCTCATTCTATTATCTTTCCTTCCCTGCCCCCTCCCCACCCCTCATTTTCTTCTATACAATCCATCCCTTCTCCATTCTTCCCATACTTCCTCCCATCCCCACTATGTGTGTCATCAACCACTTATAAGATAAATTATTTGGCCTTTGGTTTTTTGGGATTGACTTATTTCACTTAACATGATCTTCTCCATTCTCCAATTCCATCCATTTACTTGCAAATGTCATAATTTATTATTCTTTATGGCTGAATAATATACAATTGTGTATATATACCACAGTTTCTTTATCCATTCATCTATTGAAGGGCATCTAGGTTGGTTCCACAATGTAGCTATAGTGAATTGGGCTGCTATAAACATTGATGTGGCTACATAACTGTAGTATGCTGATTTTAAGTCCTTTGGGTATAGGCCAAGGAGTGGGATAACTGGGTCAAATGGTGGATCCATTCCAAGTTTTCTGAGGAATCTCCACACCACTTTCCATAGTGGCTGCACTAATTTGCAACCTTACCAGCAATGTATGGGTGTACCTTTTTTCCCACATCCTCGCCAACACCTATTTTTGCTTATATTCTTGATAATAGACATTCTAATTGGAGTTAGATGATATCTTAAGGTAGTTTTGATTTGCATTTATCTTATTACTAGAGATGCTGAACATTTTTTCATAGATCTGTTGATTGCTTGTAGATCCTCTTCTGTGAAGTGTCTCTCATTTCCTTAGCCCATTTATTGATTGGGTTATTTGTATTCTTGGTGTAGAGGTTTTTGAGTTCTTTATATATTTTGGAGATTAGTGCATAAGTGGTGAATCCTCTGAAAGAGAAATTAGGAAAACTACCCCATTCACAATAGTCCCCCCAAAATAAAAAACCTGGGAGTCAGTTTAACAAAAGAGGTGAAAAAACCTCTACAACAAGAACTACAGAACACTAAAGAAAGAAATTAAGGAAAACCTTAGAAGATGGAAAGATCTCCCATGTTCTTGGATAGGCAGAATTAATATTGTCAAAATGGCTATACTACCAAAAGCACTATACAAATTCAATGCAATTCCAATTAAAATCCCAATGATGTACTTCACAGAAATAGAGCAAGCAATCATGAAATTCATTTGGAGGAATAAGAGACCTAGAATAGCTAAAGCAATTCTTAGCAGGAAGAGCAAAGCAGGTGGTATCACAATACCAGACTTTCAACTATACTACAGAGCAATAGTAATAAAAACAGCATGGTATTGGCACCAAAATAGACAGGTAGACGAATGATACAGAAGAGAGGACACAGAGACAACCCCACATAAATACAATTATCTCATACTTGACAAAGGAGCCAAAAACATACAATGGAGAAAAGACAGCCTCTTCAACAAATGGTGCTGGGAAAACTGGAAAGCCATATGCAGCAGATTGAAACTAAACCCCTGTCTCTCACCTTGCACAAAACTCAACTCAAAATGGATCAAGGACCTAGGACTTAGACCAGAAACCCTGCACCTAATAGAAGAAAAAGTAGGTCCAAATCTTCGTCATATTGACCTAGGACCAGACTTCCTTAACATGACTCCCAAACCACAAGAAATAAAAGCAGGAATCAATAATTGGGATAGGTTCAAGCTAAAAAGATTTTTCTCAGCAAAGGAAACAATCAGCAATATGAAGAGAGAGTCTACAGAGTGGGCGACAATCTTTGCCACACACACGCCAGATTTGTTATTGATTTCTAATTTTCATTCCGTTAGAATTAGAGATTGTTTTGTCTGGTTTCAATTCTTTTAAAATTGTTGTTTGTCTGTTTGTTTGTTTTTTCTTGGCCCACAATCTGGTAGTGTTAGTCAGTTTTTCACCACTGTGACCAAAACACCCAACAAGAACAACTTAGAGGAGTAAAGATTTATTTGGCTCAGGATTTCAGAGGGTTCAGTCCTTGGTCAACTGGCTCCTGTTTTTTTGGGCCTGAGGTGAGGCAGAACATCATGGCAAAGGAGTGTAGTCAAGGAAAGCTGCTCAGCTCATGGCAGGAGAGAAGAAGAGAAAGAGATTAAGAGAGAGAATGCACAAGGGGACAAGGACAAGATAAATCTTTCCAAGGACACCCCCAGAGACCTACCCTCCAATGAGACTCCACCCCCCAGTAGAGTCCCTTCAGCTATCAATGGATTGACCCACTTGATGGATTCATCAGAATGGATTAATCCACTGATTAAATAGATTAATCTACTGATGAAGTCAGAGTCCTTATGATCCAAGCCCTTCCAGAGTCCTACCTCTGGACATGGCTGCACTGGGGACAATGTCTTCACATGCGAGATTTGGGGGAACATTCCAGATCTAAACCACAACATTGGTTCTAGCACAATGAATGCTCAAGTGTACTTGAAAAAAAAAAGACTGTTCTTCCATGGATGGTTAGAGTTTTCTACAAATACCAGTTATGTCAAGTTGATTGATAGTGTTTGTCAGGTTGCCCTGTGGTGAAGTCACTCCTTTCTCACTGACCACCACACTCCTGTCTCTGGAAGAGGGTCTCTGTGCACAGCTCACACTTCAGGAGTAGGGAGTCATGCTTCTTCTCCTTGAGAGTAGAGAATCTACATCAATTACTTGGATTCCACACACAGGTATTCTCTTTTCCCCCATTAATTTGTTTCTTCAATTATTGTTGTATAGCAGTATGAGATCATGGACATTTGTTTTATACTTTGAGTTACAATCTAATGCCACTTTATTTTGTTACTCAGACTTTTCAGATTTGGCTACTGGGAAAAATGCTAGTTGGTCTGTGTGTCCCTTTGGCATACCACTATTGAAGTCCATGAGTGTGGCGTGTGTGTGTGTGTGTGTGTGTGTGTGTGTGTGGAGAGAGAGAGAGAGAGAGAGAGAGAGAGAGAGAGAGAGATAGTTAGTTTATAATGCTTGAATTCTCTGAGCTTTTTGGATTTGTGACTCATTGTTTTCTATAGTTTTGAAAGTTCTTGACCATGTTCTCTTCAAATATTTCTTCTGCCTTATTCTCTCTCTCTTCTCCTTCTGGTATTTCATTACATGTATATTAGACCCTGTGATTTTTCCCCCAAACTATTGGGCCTTCTCTTCTGTTTGCTTCACTCCTTGTTGTTCAATTTGGGTAATTTCTATAGAATCACCAGGATTCTTTCCTTAACTGTGTCTTGCCTTCTCACGTGCTTACCAAAGGCATTCTTTATCTCTGCCTGTACATATTTTTTCTATCATTTCTGTTTTCTTTCTTATAGTTTCCACCTCTGTGCTGAAATCAAATATTTTCAAGCATGTTTTAAAAATGTATTTTTAGTTGTAGATGGACACAATACCTTTATTTTTAATTATTTATTTTTATGTGGTGCTGAGGATCAAACCCAGTGTCTCATACATGTGAGGCAAGCGCTCCACCCCTGAGCGACAAACCCAGCCCCTCAAGCTTGTTTTTCACTGGACTTGTTTTGTATTTCTGAATAACAAATTTCTATGAACTTAGCATCATAAAACAACACCCATTTCTTATCTCACAATTTGCTTTAGGCCAGTCTGGGTACAGCATCACTTGGCTCTCTGCTCAGATCCCATGATGCTGAAATCAGGGAGGGCGTCTCAGCTCACTTATGTTGTTGGTAGAGTTCAGCTTGCAGAGCTGTAGACCTGAAGTCCCCACATCTCTTGCAAGTACCAGCTGGGCCATCTTTGTTTCTAGAGACCCTGTGAACATTTAAGGTACCAGGGTGTTTGTATCAGAAGACAGAAATCCCTGGGGCCATCTTAAAACTCTGCCAACCACATCCCTCTTTTCCAGTAGAGCCTTCACATATTCCTAGTGATGAATTTAAGTTCCCATCAGTTTTCAACACGCACGTCATCTGTGAGTCCAGCTCTGTCAACGCTTTGCTCTTGAACAGCAGGCTGTATTTCCCTGTCCTTTGGTGTGTTCCTCGGTGTTCCTTTGGATAGTGGGCATTGTGTGAAGGTTGGTAAAAATAAGGAAACAGTCTTCACACCTATACACAACACACTTCTTCTTTATTAAGCCCTTAACTGTTAAACAAAACCCATCTTGTTAGACATCGAGCTGCTGGAATGGGTTTGTCCGTGTTCTTGGTCCATGCCCAATTTGGCACCTTCATTGGTGCCAGAACCCAGATCTCCCTTCAGGCTCCCATCTCTTCTTCAGTGGTGATCTGTTGATGGTTGCTGGGTGCTGCTAGCCTGGGTGCGGGGCTCAGAATGTCCTCTTATCCTTTTCTGTCTTCGGCCTCCTGAAGCCTTGAGCAAGGGTTGCTTGGTGGACGGTTCTAACATCCATTCTCTGCCTCATAGATGGGAGACCTCAGCTGGGCTCAGGACAATTCCTGCCTCACCTCCAAGGGCAGAAGGTTTTTCTATTTACCCTTTCTTCAGTCACATCAGCCTTCATCTTGAGTTCTAGGGGTTAAAAATATGTTTGCTATAGTAAGCATAAACATGAAATTATTGCCAAATTCTTACTAAAATTTTATATTTTAGATTTGAGTGTATTATGTTACAAAGCAATGAATCCTAAAAGCCCTGAGCCTTCCCACCATGTCACTTCTTATTTTTTGAGAGGTGGGTAGCCGGGATTGAACCCAGGAGCAATTAACCCCTAAGCCACATCCCCATCCATTTTTATTTTTTATTTTGAGACAGGGGCTTGCTAAGTTGCTTAGGGCCTGGCTAAGTTTCTGAGGTTGGCTTTGAACTTGGGATCCTCCTGCCTCAGCCTCACCCATTGCTATTTTTTTAAGTATAAAGGAATACAGCAATGATGGAGTATCCTTGTAGCTACTTGAATTTGTGAAAATGATTTCTTCTTTGAACAGATTTATAAAACCTTGAATATTCATGTAACATTGGTTGGCATTGAAATATGGACAGCGGGAGACAACATAGAAATAGATTCAAACATAGAAACTACCTTAAAGCGTTTTTCTACTTGGCAAGAAACAAACCTTAAAAAACGGAAGAATTTTGATCATGTTCTATTACTAAGGTATGTGACTACTCTATTTTCCTGCACACCTTAGGTAGATCATTTAAAAAACAAAACAAAACAAATGAGCAACAAAGAAATCTTTTAAATTAATTGACTTTGGGCAATATGAAGGGACAGTGTCATTTCTTGCTATACAGAAAATTTCTAAGCAGGGTGTTAATAACCCTTGTTTTTAATACTAAGACTGGAAAGGAAAAATCTGTTATATTTCTGGACAGAGTTGAAAATATTATTAGATGAGCCGAGTGCTTTGAGAATCTGTGTATATTATTTACAAAAATCCAGCACCAACTCCCTTTACCCTGTCATGCTGTGCCATCCTAGCATGACACCAAAACCTGCCCTTCTGGAAAACTCCTTGGTCTCTGGACACTTCTCATCAAAGGGCGGGCAACCAGCCAGTGGCCATTCTGCAAGACCATCTTCTGCACTGCATAAATTGACAGAAAAATAATCTGATAAGTTAAATCTGCCACAGCTTCAATGTTCCTAAGTAAATATTTGCCTTTCTCTAGATTACTCAATCATAAATTCCCTTTAAGACGGGCCACATTTTGTCAATACCGTTATTCAGAATACCTTGCACAATACTTATCCCAGAGGGAAACAATAAAAGAGTTGTGGAACTGAACTTAATGCGACCTTATGTTTAGCATAGTATTGATATATAAGAAATGCCAAATTGTGAGAAAAATGATTTGAAGTGATGGCGTCTTTCAGCGTATCATCTCATGTCCCTACAGTTGAGTATTAAAACAGGACCCATCTCACCTTACATTATCTAGCTATAATGCCAGCATTTCTCTGAAGGTCTGCGAACAGCCTGCCAATCTTCTTTCTGGTATTATTTGCTATTAGCTTGCGGGCTGAACCAGAAACACAAAGCTTCCAAAGCCTACAAGGAGGGGTCAGGTCTAGTTCTTTGGTAGATTGATGGGCTTGAGCCAGACCTCCAAGGTAATATCATGCTTGGTGTTCATACATGGATAGCCCATAGCATGTGGCTGTAGGGGTATAGCCGTGTCTGGCTGGGGCTTGGATATTCATGCAGTATTTTGTCCCCTAATTGTGGAGGATGAAGAATAGTAAAATATCACCATAAACTTCATAGTGGGAAAGAGTAGTCCCTTAGCTCACTATTTGTACATGTATTTAAAAATACTTAATGAGTAAGTCCAGAAATACTTAAATGGTAATAAGTGAGCAAACTTTTATTTTGTATTTCTTCCAGTAGCTTCTCCTATGAAAAGGAAGTATGCAGAAAATACATAGGGTGAATTTAACATGGGACTTAGCATGCTGGGTTTCTTATGTGTCTTCCCTTCTACCTTCACATAGATTTAGAAGTGGCCAGACAACCTATATGACATTGTCACAGTGTCATTTGCTCTCAGGGATCATGACAGAGGTCAGTCTCTAGATGGTCCTTCCCTGATGCTTCAACTTCATTCATGGAATTCTCCCAAGGTCTCCAGAGTTCAGGAAGGCCAGAATTCTAAGGTCATCCAAGATGCACAAATACTGATACTTGAAATACTTGAAATACTGATACATTGAAACACTGATACATTGCTTTAGTACAGAAAGAAACCGTGCATCTACTTGATCAAAAAAATTGAAGCTACAAGGGGTCATCTCACCTGGCCATGTTTCTTATATCTGGATCCCTTCATATTCTAGGTGTTGTCTTCTAGCCCATGATAGCTCCCTTTAAACTGGTCCCACTCTAAAAGCATTTCCTGAATGAAATTGAGTTGGAATTCATATAATACACACATCTGACATTGTCTTCTTAGGCAACACAGGAATAGACCTCTTTTTACACGACAGCTCTTCTTAATGTTTGATTATATTTACCAGATCCTCTCTGAGTTTCATGGTTGATTAAAGGTTTTAAGGTTTTTCAGTCATAGCTAATTGGATGGTGCTGCATGAATTTGCTACATTACCATTACATTTCTGCCCATGAACAGTTTTAAATTTAATTTATTAATTTATTATTTGTAATATAAGTAGTTTTGTCCAGAACTGAATGCAGGGTAGATTAAAGTCAAGAAAGACTTTGACCTTATTTTGTCTTTTTTATAGAAAATAAACCTATTTTTTATACAATTTCAACTTAAAATTGGCTTTTTCAGTGGCTCTTTTTTAAATTTTTTATTTATTTATTTATTTATTTATTTTGGTACTGGGGAATGAACTCAGGGGCACTCAGCCACTGAGCCACATCCCCAGCCCTGTTTTGTATTGTATTTACAGACAGGGTCTCACTGAGTTGCTTAGTGCCTCGCTTTTACTGAAGCTGGCTTTGAACTCACAATCCTCCTGCTTCAGTCTCTGGAGCCACTGGGATTACAGGCACATGCCACCATGCAGGACTTTCAGTGCCTCTTATATACCATAGGCTTCAAATTAGCTCTGTATCAACTAAGGTCTTCCTCCATTCCAGAACTCCAGAAATAGCAGGGCTCATTCACCTGCAAAGGCCTGAACATTGTGCTGGTTCAGTGCAATTTGCTCTTTGTGTTAATTATAGATTTAGATTGAAGAGTATGTTTGCTTTCGTTTGCAGTGGGAAATGGCTCTACACACACGCTCAAGGAATTTCCTATCCAGAGGGTATGTGCCAGCCCTATAATTCCTCCAGTGTCGTGAAGGTGGGCTGTGTTTTATATATGTTATGTTACCTAATCAAAACGTTCAGATGAAATTCTGCAATGTTCTGTGTCCCATTGAAAGAGGCCAAGTATGCAGTTTGTCATATATTCCCACCAAGACATGTCATGATGAGACTTGTATTTCCTTTATTAAAGGAGAAAAGAAATGTTTTATTAAAAAATACTGATAAATAATGAAAAACCAGTGGAGTTCAGAGTGCAAAGGAACATCACGTGCAGATTAACGTATAGTGATCAGTAGAGCTCGTTGGCCTGTTAAATACAGTTATTTGCAAGGACAGGAAATGGTTACCAAACTGGATGGCTGATTCAGCAAGTGAGGACAGTTGCTCCTTCTGTGACAACAGAGTGCATGGCCCACTTAATGCCACACCAAGACAGCCTTGCCATTCATGTTCAGCAGGCACAAGACCTGTGCCCTGTGAATCCCTCTTTATCTGATCTGTTCCCAAGTCCGAAGCTTCTTGTCAGTGCTGTCTGCATAACTTTTCCCAAGAGCTTATCACAAACAAGAAGTTTTGTGTTTCATTTCCTGTGTGGTTTTACTTCCCTCTTGCTGTGCCCAGCTTGATCTTCAGACTTCAAACTTAGAAACTAGTACTTATTATAAAGAGTATATGATTCATTTATATTTATCTGATTAATTAATAACTACATAGTTAATTCTGATGCCTGCAGATTTGCCTTTGGTATTTCAGTGACATGAGTTGTACATAATACTCTGATAAACAATGTTAGTCTTTCAATTATATTTTTACAAATCCAGGAACATTTCAAAATTCATATGAATAAAATGAGCACATTGAAGGTGCTCCATTAGCAAAACAGAGAGCCTATCTCTCTTTGGAAGCTATTTTTTTTTTTTGCTAATATAGGGATTAAAACATGAACCAGAACTATGAGCCATAGTAATGGCCAGTTCTGCCATGGAGTCCACATCTCTGACCTTCAGGTTTTTCTCATAACACAGTCTCCCTTGGCAATATTACATGGCATTGTTGTGCAATGAAAGACTATAAATTAAAACCAAGAACAGCACGTTTTTATGTGTATCTTTCGAAAATCTAGTATAGAGCAGAGGATCAATAACATTCACTTTATTGTATAGGACATTTGTCTGAGTCCATTCAGGCTGCTGTAGCGAAACCCCATAAATAGGGTGGCTAATAAACAAGAGAAATGTATTGCTCACTTTTCTGGAAGCTGAGACACCCAAGGTCAAGGCACCAGCAGATATGGTGTCTGCTGAGGGTCTGCTTTTTGTCCCAGAGTTGGCAATTTCTCTCTGTGTTATCAGGTGATGGAAAGGACAAGGGAACTCTTTTCAACCTCTTTTATAGGGACACTGATCCCATTCCCAAGGGCTGTGTGCCCATGACCTAGTCACCTCCAACCATTGGGATGAGGTCTTCCAAATACGGATTTTGAAGAGACACAAGTGTTTAGACCATAGTGATCTTAGTTAATTGTTTTTAGCTATTTGTAAGAATAATTGTATGTAAATCCATCAGTGACTATGCCACACACAGAGACACGCACATTAAAACCGAATCTCAAAATTTAAGAGTTAGATATTTAAAAAGTCATTTTGCCAACTTTTTTATATAATTAAAAACTGGGGCAGAGGGGAGGGAGGTGATTAAGTCTAAGACCTTTTCAAAGAGATGCTGGTTAATTAGTGGCTAGTTACTACTCCTTCAAAGTGCTATGTACTGCGTGGTGTACTTTCCTTTAGAAGTTTCTAATGAACATTTTTCTCCATCAGGATCTCCTACCTGATATAAACACGGTTGCCAACAGAATTGCTCATCAGTTGGGGCACAACCTTGGCTTGCGGCATGATGAGTTCCCATGTTCCTGTTCTCTGGGAAGATGTGTGATGGATGTTTGTGGAAGGTGAGGATCGAATAATGTAAAGAACACATGTCAATATTTTGAGAGTAGTTTTGGGGTTAATTCCATCATTTTAGGAATATACTGCTTTGTGGTGTCATTTTCTGGAAGATCTATTTCGAAACCATGCATAGTGAGGAATTTCTCTTTTGGAGCTAAATCTTTATCAACTGGGACTCTTTCTAAACCCAGTAAAAGAAATTTTAAAACTCTGTTGCACATTGCAAACGTGCATGCTGGTCAACTATACCCATGTCTACCAAGGTCCTTAGTGGAGAAATGGAGTTCCACACACCTTGCTTTGCCTTCTCTGCAAAAACCAAAGCTGCCTCCTTCACGTCTTTACTCAGGTATCGTTCTCAGCAAAGGTTTTTGTGGCCCTCTGCTTTAACTTTTAGTCCTTCTCCACCACACACATGTCCTGGCACTTTTGCCCTCTTCCTTATTGTTCTGTTTTGTTTTCTCCTTGGTACTTATCACTGTCTATGCTTTTCTACCCTTTGCATATTCAGCTCACTTACTAGGTTACTCTTCCACCAGAATAGAAGCTCTGTGAAGTCAAAGGTTGTGACCAGTTTGGTCACTATTAAATTGCCATTGCTAGTGAAGTCCCAGACACAGGTTAGGCACTCCATAAATAGTCATGGACTGACAGTCCAGCATTTCCTCTTTATTATCTGAATCACTTAGTGGTCAAGGTCTAGAACCCCTGCATGGCAGGCATAGTAATTCATGGTGTACAATAAAAAAAAAACATTAAAATGATCAGCCATTCCATGCATTGATTAGAGGATGTGAAGTACTAAAGCACCCAAACCCAGTGTCTGGCATGGTATAGATGATCAGGAAATGATCATCTAATTTTGCATCATTATCTAGACACTTAGCAACATTTACAGATTCCTGCCTTCCCCATCTAACATAATCAAGATTCTAGAAGTCCTTCTGTGTTCAATCATTGCGTCAATATTAATGTCAAGGGAGTCGGACAAAGGAAGATAGAAGGAGGGTGAATTTCAGTTTTAAAGGGAGTGTATTAGACTCCAAAGGATGGGAATGATATTTTTAAAAAGTTTGCTTCAACAAACATTTATAGAGCTCTACTCTGCACCAGGCTCTGTGTTAATTAGAGTTGTTTTTTTTTTTTTAATGAACATGATATAGCCTTGAGAAGTTTGTTATCTTGCAAGGATGGTAAACATTGATTTATAGTTATTATAAGATTATTTCAAGGACATACTACAGGTAATAAGGAAGCATTATGTGTAGACAACCAGTCTAAATGGTGGGCTTCTGGTAGGATTTGCTGGAGGCAATATATAGTCGTGTACTTTCTTGAAGTAGCATCTATTAGCAATGTTTCAAGAAGGCATTTTTGGTAATAACAATCCCAATTCCTGCTCTGCTCTCAAATTTAACATTCATATGTATTTGTCCTAAATCCTTCATAAAACTTTCCCAGCTACTGTACCATGATGCATTGATATGATAAATCTTTACTTTTACCCTGTCCTGTCTCTAGCGTTCCTGCCCTAAAATTCAGTAAATGCAACCAGAACCAGTACCAGCAGTTCCTGAAGGATCGTAACCCAACATGCATGCTCAATATTCCATTTCCTGACAAGTCAAATAATTTCCCATTTTGTGGAAACAAGAAGGTGGATGAGGGAGAAGAGTGTGACTGTGGCCCTGTTCAGGTAATTTGCAAATGATGGTGAATTTAAATTGCTAAGTTCATGCTCAGCCAGAATCTAGACAGTGGAGTAGCCCCTGATCATATCATCTCCCTTGCCAAGCTTTGAAAACTGTGCCTTCTCTGCCTCTCATTTGGATACAAGATGTTGGGGCAACCTCATTGCAAGGCTTCTTGGCAGATCATGCATGGTGCACAATGGTCTTGCCGGAGTGCACAGCATCACGTTTGCCTGCTTTATGTGTTAATTGGCTCATGGGTGAGAAGGACCTGCAGGTATCTTCAGGTCTGGCCTTGCGTGCACAGTAAGACATAACAGCCTTCGAGATCTCGCAAAGTCAATGGGTTTTACTCAGGGCCTTAGGAGGTTTGCCTGCACCACAGCTGGACAGCTTCCTATTAGGACACCATCTTAAAAGAGCAGAAACTTTCAAACCTTTCACATATTTATTTCAGTCTCAGTCTTTGGAGCATTTAGAAAAAGCCTTTGAGCAAATTTTAAAGTAATTTTTAATGTGCTTCTTCCCAAGATAGAAGCTGTTTTCTTCAGACAACCTACCACTCAAATGAACGAGTGCATCTAAACCACTGGGGAGTGGTGTTAGGTGTGGAGTTTGCCTCAGCAGGTCTGCAGAGGGGCCGAGCTCTACAGACTTACTCAGTCGCAAGCTTCAGCTCATGTGCTGGTTTGAGGACAGTCTTTATGGTGTCTATGTGCCAGTCTCCTTAATCAGAGTGGGGACAGAGACTAATCGTCTCTGTCCAGAGACTCATCATCAAATGTCTCATATTAAATGAGAAGAAGCTCTTAATTTTGGAAACCAATCCTCTTGCCCATGCACATTCTTTGAAATGGGTCTTCAGCTTCACCTGGCACATGAAGTGCCTCACCTGATCAGATGCAGACAATTTCCTTTGCAGCTGGTTTGATCCAGTAGGGCCCAGGTGATTACCCTGCTGTTATTACATAGTGATGTGTTAAAAAAAAAAAAAAGTCAACGGAAATACTTGGCATCTTGAACAAAAGGTAAGTGATGTGTTAAAAAAAAAAAGTCAACAGAAATACTTGGCATCTTGAACATCAGATGTTTAGAAATTGTATTATCTCATATCAAACTCAAGCATGAGGCACTGACAGGACCCTTCAGGGAGTGGGAGTCACTGAGAGAATGGCAAGTCACAGACTTGGGACTCTCCGCCCTGCCAGTGAGAGTTCACAAGCTGCAGGGTATTAAACAGTCAGGAGGAAAGGAAACAGAGGAGCCCAAGCTTCAGCTCCAACGCTGTCTTCTCGTGCTGCACGTGACCAAGCATCCTCCACCCGTCCAGTGCAGACAGTCACACAGAAGCACAGCCAATGCACTCTTCACACGGGAGCCAGGTCACAACCAGCCTCTAACATTTCATTTTGGTTTGGCAGGAGTGCACTAATCCTTGCTGCGACGCACACAAATGTGTACTGAAGCCAGGATTTACTTGTGCAGAAGGACCATGCTGTGAATCTTGTCAGGTAAAACCGTTTGCTGGGAGATGGTATTTCTGTTTTCACTTTAAGCCTCCAGTCATGGATGACCGTCCATCACCAATTTGTAGACTGGGCCTTGCTACTACCCGGCAGGGCCCATGCAGGGGCTCAGACTTGTGAGCAAGTGGATGCTAGGGTCTGGGGAATGGAGAAGCGGGTAAGCAGAACCTGGTGTTTTAGGAGTGAAGTCACCTGACCAACAGTGTTCTTACTCTTCTGTAAACCGTTTTCAACCTCAGAGAGGAGGAAGAGTGGTATCCCACCAGCAGTGGGCTGCAAAGGGAAGGGATTATCCTGGAGTTGCAAAGCAATAGCGGCAAGGTTGGAGAAAGTCTTAGAGAAGAGGATCAGAAACCAAATGGCTCTCCCCAAGGATTTATTGACACTTTTTCACTCCATTGGATCATGAAATCACAATGAAAAGAAAATTGTCATTTGCACCTGCAAGTTGCTTTCAGCACAAGTTGAATCAGCACAAATAAATGCAGATTGAACAGCTGAATGGGAATCCACGCGGTGCCACGCAGTGCCACCGTCCTCCAGCTGGGAGAACCAGCCTGTTCTTCCAATTCATATGCAGAGATCTGACTTCTTGGGGATGGAGATTATAGGCAGCAGTTCATTGTCCTGCAGGCAGAGTGGTGGTATACTAGAGCAAGAGAGGAAGAAAGGGCAAGATAAATGGGAATACCTGCCAGTTTCTTCATTTTCTGTGCATTCCAACTCTGCCCCAGGGGATTCTAACATCAGATTTCAAAATCACTATATAGGGATGCTTAAAATCACATGACAGTCGAGGCATTATAAATTGCAATAATGCTCTGCGGGGTGAAGAGGGAAGCTACATCCTTCCACCCTTAAAGGTATTTTCACATGTCAGAGGTTCAGTCTCTGTTCTTTTTCAACAGATGAAAAAGGCAGGATCCATATGCAGACCGGTGAGAGATGAATGTGACTATCCTGAAATGTGCACTGGCCACTCACCCGAGTGCCCTAAGGACCAGTTCCAAGTCAATGGCTTTCCTTGCAAGAATGCCGAAGGCTACTGCTTCATGGGGGAATGTCCCACCCGCAACGACCAGTGCTTGGAATTGTTCGGTAACGGTGAGAGGCAGCCTGCACCTCCCTGTCACTGTCCCGTGAGACTTGGGGGCAAGATTGGAGATAATATCTGAAAGCAAAAGTTAACGAAACAGGGGCGGATCTAGACCGATTGGCGATGCTTTGTTAAGCAGCGGAGGGGCGCATTTTCAGAAGGGGTCTGATTTTTCTAGAGCTGAGTGAGACTTAATCATCATAGCAGAATGTGTAGTGAGACTTACTCAGCAGAATGTGTTGGTTGGGCAGTCAGGGAAATAGTTGCAGAACGGAAATGTGCTGGTTCCGAGTCCACTGTTGCTAGGAAACAGTGAAAGTCCAGAGCCCACTATTTTCCTTCTTTCCCTGGGACCTATTGTTCTCCTTTTCTCTCTGGGCATTGTTTTTCCATATCCTTCAATATTGCCTAACATCTCTTTAGATATTTCCTCCATTATTAGTTGATCTTACCTTCAGGATTGATTGATTAGCTCAGGATTGAGCTGGTGCATGCTCGTCCCTTTTTGTATCTCTCTCCTCCTTCCTAGAATACTCTTCTGACTCAGAAGGACAGTTTTGAATGTTTTATTTCATCCGCCTGCACCACGACACCATAGGACATGATACTGAAAGTGCAGTTGCATTAGAAAATAAGGTTTTATGATTCACACTATTGGTGCCTTCGTTGTTTTACTTTTATCATGTCATTTTGCACCCCAGGAGCAAAAGAGAGCCAGGATATCTGCTACAACATGAATAAGAAAGGAAGTAAATTTGGTTACTGCAACAACAAGGAAAACAAATTTGTTCCCTGTGAAGAGAAGTAAGTGTCTTGTGGTGGTGGCGGTGGGAGTGGGAGAAGTGCGCTATAAGCATCAGGAAAGCTGCTGTTCTGACAGCTGATATCCTCCTTTGCCCAGAGATTAGGAAAAGAGGGGGTGAAGGGAGCATGCACATCCCTGCTGGTGTTGGCTGGTGTTCGCATACTGCGTCTACTGCCTGACGGTCATGGAATTTACGGAGCAAAGACTGATGGTGGGGGCGGAGTTAAGATGCTTAGGAAAGAAAGGGAGGAAAATAATGCTGCCCAAAAAAAGGGAATGGGGCAAACTGGAGGAGGGGGCCATAGGACAAGAAAGGGGATGGGGGTAGGGGTGGGGGAGGGAGCAAGTAAAGCCATAAAAAGAAAGAAGTTGATATTAGGAGAGTGGGAGAGTTTGCAAGTTAGCTCTGAATGACAGAAGCAAAGTGTAAGCTTGAGTAAACTTTCAGGTTTGTCAGTTGACATTCTTACTTGCACAAAACAAAACAAAAAACCAACCAACCAACCCAGGATTGGACTGAAAACAATATCACAAAGACATATGATCAGGTTCAACGTGCTCCTGCATACAGGAGGTGAAAAAACTGCAGAAATCAATGTTAGTTCAAGTTTACAGAAGAATATTTCTTATTTTCCATTTGAATTAGCATGACTTTAAGGTGTAAACTTGAACTAATGTTGATTTCTGAGGACCACGGAGGAGTTTTTTAAATGCTTTATTACACATGGTAGCTGCTCATTTCAGTTCCCAGGGTCAGGCCTGACCTGTCTAATGGTTTTCTCAGCCTGTCTTGGCCCCTTTACCCAGCTGAAGAGCCTGCAGCCACTGGGCCCCTTGACTGACAGCCTAGTCTCTAAAGGTCTATTTGTTGCTCCCAAGTCTGAGAATGCTCTCTTTCCCTTCAGAGATGTCAGATGTGGAAAGATATACTGTACCGGAGGACAGAAGTCATCTCTTTCTGGAGAAGAAAAGACCTATCACATTAAGGGTACAAAGCAGAACACCACTGTCAAATGCAAAACCATCTTTTTGCACCACGATACTGAGGATATTGGCCTGGTGCGTACAGGAACGAAATGTGGAGAGAGAATGGTAAGATCAAAACCCTCTGATTATGAAGGCATCTGATTAACTGCTCAAAAACGTCACTGGATCCTGTAATTGGTTCCAGAGGGCCTCAGACATGGGAAAGCAACTTGTTTTTATTATTGAGTAACAGAATGGCAATAACACAGTAATACTCTTTTATTTCATTTTAATTGTACTAATAGTGTGTCATTGTCATAAATATGCTTAATTGGTAGACATCTAATGAAATTAGACATGAGATTTTCTAATTAACGTGACCATAAATAGGCATCCTATCACTTATTTTATTTCTTCAACTATGCTAACTGTCAAGCACAGGTTGTCAGTAACTGTGCTGGACACAGATGGCTTAAAGGGGAGTGTATTTGAAAATTTCATACATTCACTTAAAGAAAGCTTTACAGTTTAACAAAAGTGCTTCCCTAGTATTACGATCAGAATGTATTTGGAATCTAAAAAGAAGTGTCTGGCTGCTTGTAGAACACATGCAGCCATTTTGAATTTCAGCTTTGGCCTGATGAACATTTTCAAAAATTTTTCATTTGTTCTTTCAAGTTATACATGACAGTAGAATGTATTTTGACATATCATACATACGTGGAGTATAACTTCCCGTTCTTGTGGTTGTACATGATGTGGACTTTCACTGGGCATGTATCCATATATGAACACAGGAAAGTCAGGTCCAGTTTATTCTACTGTCTTTCCTATCCCCATCCTACCTCCCTTCCTTCATTTCCCTTTGTTTAATCCAATGAACTTCTATTCTTCCCTTCCCCTGTCTTACTTGTGTGTGTTAGCATCCGCATATTGGAGAGAACATTTGACCTTTGGTTTGGGGGAGATTGGCTTATTTCATTTAGTATGATAGTCTCCAGTTCCATCCATTTACCAGCAAATGCCATAATTTCATTTTTTCTTTATGGCTGAGTAATATTGCATTGTGGATATATACCACATTGTCTTTATCCATTCATTTGGTGAAGGACACCTAGGTTGGGATGAACATTTTTGACTCAGAGAAAATGGGGCATTTTATTTATTTATTATGTATGTCTTTGTTTATTTTTCCACCTTTCACACTATTTTGATTTAATACTTGATAATTGTACATATTTGTTGGATGCAACATCATATTTTGATACACATATGCAATATGTGATAATCAAACCTGGATCACCTCAATCATCATTTCTTTGTGTTGGGAACATTCAAAATTCTCTTTCTATTTTGAAATATACAGTAAACTGATGTGAACTGTGGTCGCCCTACTGTACCATGGAACACGAGGGCTTATTCCTCCTATCTAACTCCTCCTATCTAACTCCTATCTAATTCTATCTAACTCCTATCTAATTCTATCTAACTCCTATCTAATTCTATCCAACTCCTATCTAATTCCTATCTAACTCCTATCTAATTCCTCCTATCTAAGTTTGCGCCCATCGGCCCATCTCTTCCTGCCCGCTTCCTCTTCCTGCCTCCTCAGCCTCTGGTAACCACAATTCTCCTCGTTACTTTCATCAGTAACATTTTTAGCATGGTACCAACATGTTTGAACTTCCACGTAAGAGTGAGAACATGCAGAATTTAATCTCTTTCTGTACCTGGCCTATTTCATTTAATATAATATCTCCCAGTTAATCCATGTTACCACAAATGACACGATTTCATTCTTTCATATGGCCAAGTAATATTCTATTGTGTGTACATAAAATGTTTTCTTTATCCATTTATCTGTTGATGGACACTTATGTGGGTTCCATATCTTGATGTGGTACAGAGGTGGTGAATCAGGAAACAGATTTGGGGTTCGGTAGGTTTCAAGAAGTTGCAAGAGGCAGTTAGCACTTGCTTTATTCAGTGGTGGCCACAACCTCCAGCCTCCAGCCTCAGTTTCTGCCCCCAGCCAGTTCCATTTTAGTCCCCATTAGCTCATTCATCCCTGGAGTCTTTTCCATCGACCTCTTTTATATGCAGGCCAAACAGAGAAGGCACTGCCAACAGGTTACCTAAGGGGAACATACTCATAAGTTAATGTTTGTGACCTTGGGCCTATACGCTGAATCAGTGTTTCTGGCCTTGGCAAACCATCACATAACTGGTTTTCAGCCCTGGCTACACAGAAAAAGCTCACTGACAGTCTCAGCAAGGAAGCCTAACTATAGCCATTTGGGGCCTGCCCTAACACTTGGCTATTATAAATGGTTCTGCAATAAACCTGGGAATGCAGAAAAGCCTTTAGGAAGAAATGCCTGCATAATGTACAAAGGTAGAAGTGTGCAGCATATTCAGGCAACTGGTCATTTCAATGTGGCTTGAGCTTTAGGTGCAATGACAAAAGAAACAGCTGACCACATTGAGGCCAAATTGGAAAGGCTTTATCATACCAAGGTGAAAACTGTATAAACAGTCTGTGTGTAAACAATAGCCAGCTCATCCAGAATATGTGGAAAGCAGAGAATGCTTTTTCAAAAATCAACTATTTGAAATTAAACGGGACCTCTCCAGGGCCCACTTCCTGTCCCTCCAGACACCATTACCCACAAATGCTACAGTGGTATTTGTAAAATGTAAAAGAGAAGTAAAAATTGGACAGCAAAAATTCAGGATGGAAAGAAAGAGAGCACAGAGAAGTAATGATTTAATGGTGACTGGCATTTCAGGTCCATATAATTTTAGCTATACTGCTCCCTGCTAATGTGATTTAATGAATATCAAAATGGTGAAAATTAAGGTAGGGGTATCAACCCCAAACCAGAAAATGTGAGGACATTCAACAAGATAAAGTATACAAGAAGCATCAGATCAAAGAAAATGTCAATTTTCAATTCACTTTGGATATGGAAAATCAGCTGAGGTATAAAGCAAACGTCTGGCATCCCTTCCATCAAGGGCAGCAGGGACTGTAGACAGGGACATCTCAATTCTGCAGGTGCCTTGTGTCCATGCCACCAGAGTCCCTGCTCCTTCTTGAGAAGCTGGGGACTGATCACCAGTCCTGCTCCTGCCAGTTCTTCACCATCTCATGAGGGCACATTCATTGCCTAGCAAACGCTAGTCTATGGTGGCATCACAGTGACATCAAAGAGCTTTTCCTTTTATTTTTTTTCCATTGGAATACAGTCTTTAAGCATAATGATCTTCAAATGCCCCAAAAAACTTTTGCATTTTCTTCATATTTATTTTTACTAGGTAATTTTTATTTGGTCCAGGAAGACAGGGAAAACATCTCAAAACTCCCAAGTTCTTTTCCTTTGTTATACAACAGTACCAGTAGCATAGAAAAGGAAACACAAAGAAGAGAGAGAAAGGAAGAATGGAGAAAAAAGAAGCAGAGGGGAGGGAAGGAGAGACTTAATTAGTCCATTCTCTGACACAAAAAAGTTGCTGAGAAACTGTCTTCCTAGTTGTCTCATTATCAGACATACAGAAACAACATCAGAATAACACAGAACTCAGGATCTTGAGTTGACCTTAAAGTACTGAAGAAAGATCTGCATGGGTTTTAAAGCACTCCGTCCCCAGGCAACAATAGGCATTGGCGAGGATGTGGGGAAAAGGTACACTCATACATTGCTGGTGGAGTTACAAATTGGTGCAACCACTCTAGAAAGCAGTATGGAGATTCCTTAGAAAACTCAGAATGGAACCACCATTTGACCCAGCTGTCCCACTCCTTGGCCTATACCCAAAGGACTTAAAATCAGCATAGTACAGTGATACAGCCACATCAATGTTTATAGTAGCCCAATTCACAATAGCTAGATTGTGGAACCAACCTAGATGCCCTTCAATAGATGAATGGATAAAGAAACTATGGTATATATACACAATGGAATATGATTCAGCCATAAAGAATAATAAAATTATGACATTTGTGGGTAAATGGATGGAGTTGGAGGATATCATGTTAAGTGAAATAAGCCAATCCAAAAAAACCAAAGGCCAAATGATTTCTCTGATAAGTGGTTGATAACACATAACAGGGCTAGGAGGAGGTAAGGGAAGAAAGGAGAAAGGATGGATTGTACAGAGGAAAATGAGAGGTGGGGAGGGGGTGGCCAAGGAAAGATAATAGAATGAGACAAACATCATTACCCTATGTATATGTATGAATATGCAAATTGTATGATTCTACTTTGTGCACAATCAGAAAAATAATAGTTGTACTCCATTTGTGTACAATGAACAACAACAAAAAAAAGACAAAGAAAACAATGGCAGGAGGCATAAAAGAATTCTGAAGCATGTGCAGAGGAAGCCAACCTGAGAAGGCAAAGATGACAGTCCCCTGTCCCACAGTACACATGGAAGAAAAGTTTTTAAAAAGCTAGATTTTCATAGTTTCTTTTTACAGAATTTCATGCTGATAGTCAAAATAAGCTGAGGGTCCAGAGATTTTCCTTACTCCTTAGCAACCATATCAACATGTCCCACCAGAGTGGTCCATTTGTTACAAGGAGAAATCCAGATAACACAAATTATCACCCAGTATCCTTATTAGAGTCAGCCTAATGAAGTGAAGATGCTGAACATTTTATAGATCTCAGTGAATCTGTGTTGACACGTGGCCTACATGACAGCCTCATACATTGATAGTTTGGCTGTCCTAAAAGGCCCCTGTGCACTGCCTATTCATCTCTCCCTCTCTCCCTCTCCTGGAAACCCCAGATGTTTATACTTGTCCCCATGTTTTGTCTTTACATAATGCCACACAGTTGGGATCATGCAGTATCACCCTTCTCCCACTTGGTAATGATCAGTTAACTTTCCTCCACATCCTTTCCTGGTTGTCAGAGCTTAGCTTGCTAGTCCCCAATGGTGCACCACTGTCTGGACGCCCACAGTCCATTCACTGACCCACCTGCTCAAGAACACCCTGGCTCTCCCCAGGTTTTGGCACTATGAACAAAGCTGCTATGACCACCCAGGCACAGGCCCCTGTGTGGTGCAAGCCTTCACCTCCCCAGGGTAAATACCAAGGAGAGCAACTGGTGGGTCACATGGCAAGACCATGTTCAGTCTGGTTAAAGAATACCAAGCTGCCCACCACGTGGCTGCAGCACTCTGCATTCCCAACAGAAGGAGAGGCACCCTCCTGACTAAGGAAACATATACAGCATACAGTCAGCACTGGTTTTTCTGAGGAAAGAAAAAAAATTAGGAAACTATTTTAACCAACTGGGAAATGAATTTAAATTAAAAAGTTGAAATGAATAAATAGGATATTGAAAAAAAAGTTGCAAGCAAAAATAATTGATTCAATTTTGAGAAAATTCTAGTTATTAATTCCTAATACTTTTATTATAAGTGTTAAAATATGAGTGCATAATAATTATTTTTATAAAACTAGAATCTAAAAGTATTCATGCACACCTTCATGCTTAAAACACTAGAAAAAATAGGGATAGTTGGACCATGCCTCAACATTGTAAAGGCTATCTATGCTAAGCTCACAGCCAATATCATTCTAAATGGAGAAAAACTGAAAGCATTCAGTTTTTAGAAAAACTGGAACAAAACAGGGATGCCCTCTTTCACCACTTCTATTCAACATTGTCCTTGAAACACTAACCAGAGCAATTAGACAGACCAAAGAAACTAAAGGGATACGAATAGGAAAAGAAGAATTCAGCTGTCACTATTTGCCAATGACATGATCCTATATTTAGAGGATCCAAAAATCTCCACTAGAAAACCTCTAAAACTAATAAATGAACTCAGCAAAGTAGCAGGATATAAAATCAATACACATAAATCTAATGCATTTCTATTCATAAGTGATGAATCATCTGAAAGAGAAATGAGGAAACCCACTCCATTCACAATAGCCTCAAAAAAATAAAATACTTGGGAATCAATCTAATGAAAGAGGTGAAAGACCTTTACAATGAAAACTAAAGAACACTGAAGAAATAAATGAAGAAAACCTTAGAAGATGGAAAGATCTCCCATGTTCTTGGATAGGCAGAATTTATATTGTCAAAATGGCCATACTACCAAAGGTGCTATACGGATTCAATGCAATTCCAATTAAAATCCCAATGACATTCCTCATAGAAACAGAGAAAGCAATCATGAACTTCACCTGGAAGAATAAGAGATCTTGAATAACCAAAACAATCCTGAGCAGGAAAAGTGAAGCAGGGGGTTTCACAATACCAGACCTTCAACTATACTACAGAGCAATAGTAACAAAAACAGCATGGTATTGGCTCCAAAATAGACAGGTAGATCAATGGTACAGAATAGAGGACACAGAGACAAACCGACATAAGTACAGCTATCTCATACTAAACAAAGGAGCCAAAAACATACAATGGAAAAAAAATAGCCTGTTCAACAAATGGTGCTGGGAAAACTGGAAATCCATATGCAGTAAAATGAATTTAAACCTCTAGCTCTCACCCTGAACAAAACTCAACTCAAAATGAATCAAGGATTTAGGTATTAGGCCAGAGACCCTGCACCAAATAGAAGATGAAGTAGTCCTGAATCTTCAGCATGTTGGCTTAGGATCAGACTTCCTTAACATGACTCCAAAAGCACAAGAAATCAAAGCAAGGATCAATAAATGGGATGGATTCAAACTAAAAAGTTTTTTCTCAGCAAAGGGTATAATCAATAATGTGAAAAGAGAACCTACAGAGTGGGAGAAAATCTTTTCCACGTGGACTTCAGAGAAAGCACTAATCTCCAAAACTTTACACCAAAAATACAAAGAACCCAATCAACAAATGGGCCAAGGAACTGGACAGACACTTTACCAAAGAAGATATACAGGTAATTAATAAATACATGAAAAAGTGTTCAACATCTCTAGTAATTAGAGAAATGCAAATTAAAACAACTCTAAGATTTCATCTTACTCCAATTAGAATGGCTATTATCAAGAACACAAACAATAATAGATGTTGGCGTGGCTTTGGGGAAAAAGGCACACTCATACATTGCTGGTAGAGTTGCAAATTGTTGCAGCCACTCTGGAAAGCAGTATGGTGATTCTTCAGAAAACTTGGAATGAACCCACCTTTTGACCCAGCTATCCCACTCCTGGGTTTATACTCAAAGGATTTAAAATTAGCATACTACAGAAACACAGCCACATGAATGTTTATTGCAGCTCAATATACATTAGCTAGATTGTGGAACTAACCTGGGTGTCCTTCAACAGATGATTGGATAAATAAAATGTGGCATATACACACAAATGAATATTCCTCAGCCATAAAGAAGAATAATATTATGGCATTTGCAGATAAATGGATGGAATTGGAGAATATCATGCTAAGTGAAATAAGCCAATCCCAAAAAACCAAAGGCCAAATGTTTTCCCTGATAAGTGGATGATGATATATAACGGGGGTGGGGGCGGGGAGAGAAGAATGGAGGAACTTTAGACTATGAACAGGGAAGTGAGAAGGAGTGGGGGTATGAAAAATGGTGGAATGAGACAGACATCATTGCCCTATGTACATGTATGATTACACAATTGGTATGAATCTACATTGTGCACAACCATAGAAAGGAAAAGATGTAACCCATTTGTGTACAATGAATCAAAATGCAGTCTGTAAAAATAAAAAAGATAAAATAAAAGTATTCAGCATATAGAGTTACTTTACATTAAGTAGAAGGGAGTGAAGGGAGGGAAAGGGGTATGGGGTAGAAAGGATAGTAGAGTGAAACAGACATTATTACCTCATGTACATATGTGACTGCATGACCGATGTGATCATACATTATGTATAATCAGAAAAATGATTATACATTTATGTATGATCTGTCAAACTGTATAAATGCATTCTACTGTCATGTACAACAAATTAGAACAAATAAAAATTTTAAAATATAAGTATTCAGCATAAATAATATTAATTGGTATTAATAAAATGCTCAACAAATAAACATGGTTTAAAAAGCTTAGATCTTCACATGAAATCAGAAGAAACTCAATGGAAATAGATGAAATCATTGTAAGTATAATTGTGATTTTTTGGCAAATTAACATTCAAAGATTAAGGATGTAAATATTGGGCTGGGGATATAGCTCAGTTGGTAGAGTGCTTGCCTTGTAAGTACAAGGTCCTGGGTTCAATGTCCAACACTGCAAAAAAAAAGGATGTAAATATTTCAATAATTAATAATCTCATATATAACAGAGCTTGCACGCACAATACGTGTATCAGTCATTGGTAGATTGCTCCATCCACCAAAGATTCTGCATGTGGAATTTCACAATAGAAAGCAAGCATACAAAATGCAACTAAATCATATGAAGTGGGATGAAGAATCTCCCATGTGACCGTGGGAGGTTCCAATGTCACATAAATCATAAGCCTTCCTAATCCGTGTTGGCTGCTTCGCTTCCAGGTGTGCCGCAACGGGGAATGTGTGAACACCGAGAAAGCCTACAATGCAACCAGCTGCCCCTCTCAGTGCGAAGAGAATTCTGTAAGAGCCCATTGCTTCTTAAGCTGATGTCTCATCAGCCACTTATTTACATGAGCCTTTATTCTTGAGCCTGTGTGTGAGTGTGCTGATTTGTTAAATCGAATACATTTTTGGAATCCATTTTTTCATGTATCATCAGGATAATTAATGCAAAGAGCCAACCCAGGTATTATTACACACAGATACAGCCAGTATTGCAGGTAAATGTGCTATTATTAGATGCAATCTAGAAATCCAGTAACTTATGTACATATGAAGTTGAAACCTGAAGTTTAAAATCTGGACTATCACAGTATCATAGAATTAAATGACACCATTGTCAGCATTAACCTAAAGCTTTTGAGAAAAAGAACCAAAACTTATTTGAAAATTCAGTTTTGTTGCATTCTAGCAGTTTATGTTTGTGGGTAACATCTTTCCTAAAACTAGTTAATCACTTATTAATATTTATTTGAATATACATCCCATAACTTTCAAGTATTGTGTATTTATACATTTAAAGTATATATATACATACATATATGTATATATGTGTGTGTGTATATATGTATATATATATGTACACACACACACACACACACACTTAACCTTAGGAGATGAATAATACTCCTATGCACTTTTTTATAAATGGAACCAGACACACTGATATGTTTTGGGGAAAGCCAAAAAGCCTAGATTTAACTCCAGTGGATGACTCCTGGGTCTCTTCTACTATTACACCGTGCTCTTTGATGAACTAAACTTTCTGCCACCACTTTTTCCCATGTCGTTATTATCTCATTATTACTAAGCTTAGTGTCTGCTCTTTGACCATGATGGGTCCAACTCTAGCAGAGGCTATTTTTTAAAGATATGAATGCTTTCTGGAAAGAAAGTTATGCTGCTTTGTTCATCTGTCTGAATTTGTTGATCATTCTTTTGTGCAAAGATGTTCCACAAAGGTGTTTGCTAGTTGTAGTATATTTGCTTATCTTTGTGCAACATGGATTTTAATATGAAGTGTAATTCATTGATCAGTAAGCGTGTGTGCATGTGTGTGTGTCTGACGTAGAATTAATGGGAACCAAAATGAGGTGCAAAACATAGCTTTTGTCAGTCATTTGATAAAATTGTGATTTTCCAGGTGGACAGCAATGAACTTGAGTGCCCGTGTGAGGAAGGACAGCCACTTACAGACTGGGAAGAAACCTTAAATATTACCAGTGAGCATTCTAAAACCCAACATCTCACATATGTCAAAAGCCTGCATAGTGAGAAAACTTCTTCCTTTTTTCCCACATTTGCGATATATTTGTTTTCTTTGTAGTGGATTTGCATTTTTTTTCTATTCTGCATGTTTGGAGACCCAAATGGAATTTATTTATTAGAGTTGCCTTTTCGAATTAGTATGTCCTCTTCTAGCTAATCTGACTCAGTTCTTCTGAAAACACCCAAGCCTTTTATATAGTCAGTTAATAACTAACAATCAAAACTCTACTCGCCAATTGTGGTTCTCTTAAATATAATGGAATCTTGGGTTGAGTGTCAATTGGTAGTACAGATAGTCATTTGTATAATGTATTGACTTTTTATTCTGTATCAAATACCTGGGGGAAGGGGAATTAAAGTCCTTCAGGAAGGAAGAAGTAGGGTTCCAATGACTCCATTAAATGTTAACCTTCCGTTGCTCCAAGGTTGATGCTCTGGTCAAAGCCCACGTTTCTTGATGTTGCAGGTATCACGATCATGGTCATTGTGCTTGTCCTGGTTATTATTGGTGCTGGAGTTGTCATGTTATTTATTCGTTACCAAAAATGTATTAAGTTGAAGCAAGTTCAGAGGTATGTCTGCAATTTGGGGGTGGAAGGGACGTTAATAAGATTATATAAGCTTTGTGACCTCAAGGGATACCCCATAAGGGATCTTGCTGAACACATGTAAGACTGGGAGCAAATCCAACTTTACATGCTTGCTTGTGTCCCATGATTACCCCAGTTGTTCCCAAGCTTTGCTGCACATGGAAATCATCCAGGGGTCTTGGAAAAATTACCAGTGTTGATTCCTTCCCAGTATATTGTGATTTAATTGTTTCACAGGGCAATCCTAGAATAGCATTTGACATTTTTTTCTAGATGACTTGATTTTAACTGCAGTCTTACCCCATGGCTGTGTCCATGTTCAATTTCCCTCCTGACAGCCCATCTGGAGATGCCCGGGGAGTGGAGAACAAAGGATACTTTGGTGATGAGCAGCAGATGAGGACTGAGTCAGTCTTGCCGGATATTCACCCCCTGCACGTAAGGCACTTTCACCTGCCATAGTTAATGAATTGATGAAGTGGAGCTGGCCCTCAGCTACGTGAGGTGAGCCAGGTGGAGAAGTGGTGTAATGAGGTCCCATACAGTGAGGCTGTCCGTCGGCATGTGCGGAGGGCAGTCACCGAGACTCCATTTCCAAGGAGAATAAACTGACTAAATGTAATGTTTATTTTGTGCATTATTTACACTATATTCTAATACATAAAACAAATCTCAATCAACTTAGAAGAACCAAAGTCATGCAAAAGGCATTCTCAAAATTATATTAGACATCAGTTACACAAAGATATTGAAAAAATTCCTAATTGGAAATTAGATAACAAATTCTAAAGAAGTCACACATCAAACAAAAAAATTAAAAGATAATTACAAAGCATTTTAAACCAGATGAAAATCACATACTTATCAAAATATGTGGGGAATAGTGAAATTAGTCATTAGAAGAAAATGTATAGGTCCAAATGCTTATGTTAGAAAAGAAGTAAGATGTCAGATTAATGACCTAAGCCTTTAAGAAACTGGCGATAGGAAAGCAAATAAATCCCTCATATGTAGAGAACCAGAGACTTTAGATAAGCCACCAATGAAGTAGAAAACAGAAAAATAACAAAGAAAATCAATAAAACCAAGAGTTGCTTTTCAAGAAGATTAGTAATTTAATAACTCTCCAGCCAGACTCTTCAGAAAAAAAAAATTCAGCACTGATTATCAATATCTGGAATTGGAACCAGGAGATTCTATGTGCACTAGATTGATAATTAGAAAATATTATGAAAAAGAATTATTTTAGTATATTGGCAAATGTAATGAAATCATAAAAGTTCTTAAAGATACAAACCACCAAACCTTATGAAGAACTAGATAATCTGAATATCCTCATGTCTAATAAGAAAATTGAATCTGCAGTAAAACCGAAGCCATGGTCATCTACAGAAAAATTCTGTGGAATCTCCAAAGCAGTGAATTTCGTAAGATTTCAAGATCCATGACTAGTATACAAAAAATTATTTTGATTCCATAGATAAGCAAGGAACAATTCAGAAAGCAAAATGAAAGAGCAAAATAAAATAAAAATACAAAAAGTAGAACTAAATTGGACAAATGATGTGCATGAAAAGCTATAAAACATTAATAAGAAAAATAATTTAATGCCAAAATAAACAGAGTGAACTACATAGTCATAGATCAGAACACTCACTGTCGTGGATTGTAGGTTGTCCCCATATTCATTTATAATTTCAAAACAAAATTATCAACAGAATAATTTTGTAAAACTAATAAATGGATTATCAGAATAACATGATATTAAAATCAATAAACGTAGCCTGAGACCCAGTAATCTCTGACATGAATGCACCCAACAGGAATTTAAACCTCAGAGAGCATTTATAGTAATGTTCCAACAGCATAGTTTACAAAAGATTAAGAGAGAAGACACCCCAAAGATCTGCCAACAGTAAAAGGAATCCACAGATTGCAGTGCATTCATCCCATGGGCCTCTACAGAGAAAGCCTAGCTGCTGAATGACTGATGTCTAGCACTTGAATAAATCTCTCAACCACACTGTGAAGCAAAGAAGCCAAATCCAAATGAAAACTATAGGACGATAGATTATATCAAGCTCAGAAACTGCCAAAACAAATCTGTGGTATTAGAAGTCAGCATAGCAGTTACCAGAGGGAAGAGGGGCTCTTCAAAGGGGATTTTAAATTTTTATTTTCTGTGCAAAGTGGGAGGCTGGTCACAGAGATGGTTCATCTGTGCAAATTCATGTACCTCTTCACTTAGTATTTGTGCATTTGTTTGTATATATTTATACAAAAGCAGAATGTTTGCTAAAATACCAGCCATAGCAATGCATAAAACTTGAGAAAGAAGCTGCAATATCCTGCAGAAGTACTTGCAAATAGTGACCCATTTCATTTTATGCCCATAACAGCTGTTTTCCTGTGTATTCAGCTCACTGAAAGAATTATGTGTACAGATTAAGAAGCTAGGAGGTCATTCCTTTTTTTTTATTTTTTTTATTTTTTGGAACCAGGGATTGAACTCAGACACTCGGCCACTAAGCCACATCCCCAGCCCTATTTTGTATTTTATTTAGAGACAGGGTCTCACTGAGTTGCTTAGGGCCTTGCTAAATTGCTGAGGTTGGCTTTGAACTCGCCATCCTTCTGACTCAGCCTCCCGAGTCGCTGGGATTACAGGCGTGTGCCACCACGCCCGGAAGGTCATTCCTTTTTTGAAAACATTAATTACTCTTGTAAAAAGCAACACCTTTCCAAAGATCATACTGATGGACCAGTGAAAGCACCTTGAAGGAGCAAACCCTCAAACCTTAAGGCTGAGTATCCACCAACTCTTGCTGGGTGCAATTCCAGTGAAAATCCGACACCAGTATTTTAGAACCAAACTCTTTTGGTGCCTATGGCTCTGTTTGCACAGCTCCAGATGTTGTGAGACCTTTGTCCAGAAGCTATGCAGCCATAAGTCCTGTATCTTTATTGCCCGATGTTGAAAAACATGCTCCTCCTAACCCCCAGGAGCACACACCCCACATTTGGGCAGAAATGTTTCTGTCAAACTTCCCTGTACTATTCAGAGAGGGGCAGCGGATCTTCCTTTGTCATATGACGGTTTGCTATCAACTTTATCCATTTGTATGTTTTGTCATGCCAGAGAGAGCCCGAGATGGTAACAGGAAAAGTCTTAGTTGTCTTCTCTTATGTACAGAAAATACTGTGTGAAAAATTATTAAGACTATGCTGAGATTTCCTGGTATGAAACGACATGATGCTAGCATCAGTCTTGGAGGTTTGCCTCAAGGTTTAAATGTTTAAATGAGAAACTCTGTGTCACAGTGTTGGGTGTATATTTAGTACTTGATATTTGTTAATTATATTAATTATTCTATGCCTCACATGCTGATGCAGTTACTTTGCTAATTATGGCTTCCTTCAATTCGTGTGTAAGTTAAGCACACTCCCAGAGAAGGGGGTCTGGTTGGTGAAGGTACCTGAGCAGGTGATCCCCGGGTGAATAGTTACAGAAGACGGCCCGAGATTCAGGCAGAGCTGGGACATGGATACATTTCAAGACTGCAAACTCCTTAAACAGTTTCTGACTTTTTAGTTAAATGAAAGGCACTGAGAGGAGAAGCTTGATAAATATTTGTTGCTTTCTGGATAAATTCAATTTACTGCTAATGATGCACTGATGATAGACAGGGCTGTATAAATGCAGGCTTGACCCAGAGTTTGGGCCATCACATCTCACATTTAGGGTTTTTATATATTTGACATAAATTTTTTTTGAATGATAATGATCTAACTCATGCTCATTTGACACCTTAGTTCTCCATTGAAGGCCACTCCTCTGCAAAATTGTGCTTGGGAGAAGGTACCTCTGGTGTGACTTCCTTGTTACATGCTTGGTTTTTCCCCTCTGACATCTAGTGACTACACCTTCTAATTGTTTTAAAGTCTCCTGGGGACTTAACAGAAAGCACTTTGAAGAGGGTAGCCTCAGCCAAGCCCATTTGTATTTTATTTATTGTTTATTTTTTGGTACTGGATATTGAAGCCAGAGGCACTTAACTACCAAGCTGCATTCCTGAATCTTTTTATTTTTGATTTTGGGACAGGGTCTCCCTAAGTTGCTGAGGCTGAATTTGAACTTGTGATTCTCCTGCCTCAGTCCCCCAAGTTGCTGGTATTACAGGTGTGCACCACCAAGCCCAGCACCCATCTATATTTTAGTAGGGAGTTCTGGAATTTCCAAAAGACCTTCCAGGTGCTAAGGAATGTATCTGGCTGTGGAATCTCAGGAGCCAGACCTACTAAGATCTGAAGGCTGGCAGACCCACCAGGTCCCATGCACAAAATGTAAGGAAAGCCTCTCTTCTGTGTGCCTTGGCCTTGTAGACAGGTCTGGGGCTCTCGGATGCAAGACAGCCACCTAGGGAAGAACATTGCTTCCATGCCCTTCAGTGTTCCTACATTCCTAGGGATGGATTCCAGGGATGGCCATGGGCTTGGGAAATACTCCAGTTTGCTTGAGTACTAATTGCAGGGAAATGGTCTCTCTTTTCACTAGCGGAGAACTGCAGAAACCCTGGAGAGCCTCCCATCCAGTTTCTCAAGTCCCCATTACATCACCCTGGTATGTCCCTGCCCTTTCTGCTGGACGCAGCAGCCTGTGATCCTTTCATTAATCATTTTGATGCCAAGTAATCATCTGCTGGATCTTTGAAAAGGCCAGCCTCACAGCTGTTGATTTGGGGTGGAACAGGTCAGTCTGGTATAGAGGCGTACTTCTCAGCAGCACGGGGATCAGGTGAGGAGAGGAGCCGTGAAAGTCCTGGGCAGCCCTGCCTTGGTTTAAAATGTTGGCATTCAGATCATCTTGAGTTCTTGTCAATTCATTTTTATTTTTTAATTCTACCACATTGACATTTTATTTATCGTGATTATTGAGTTTGTTTTTATCCCCTAAATTCTGCTCCTGAGATGAATGAATGCCTTGCTCAGCTCACCCTTGTCCTGGGATAAAACGCAGACAGGGTTTTCAGTGAGGGCTTGGCCGGCCTGAGGGCTTTAGAAAGCTCCTTTAACCAAAGTGGTAAAAGGAAGGAAGGAAGGATGGATGGATGGAAGGAAGGAAGGAAGGAAGGAAGGAAGGAAGGAAGGAAGGAAGGAGAAAGAAGAAAGAAGGAAGGAAGGAGAAAGAGGAAGGAAGGAAGGAAGGAAGGAAGGAAGGAAGGAAGGAAGGAAGG
>JAJEJO010000869.1:249969-269813 GCA_020662805.1 Glaucomys volans
AGGAAGGAAGGAAGGAAGGAAGGAAGGAAGGAAGGAAGGAAGGAAGGAAGGAAGGGAAACTTTGCAAAATCCTCTAGTGAAAACAGTATCCAAATGAAGGTTCTAACTTTAAAAAGTTTGAAAAATATTTTCTCATTGTTCTTTTTAGATAATCGTGGCAGTAGATTATATTTTGACATACTGTATATATACATGGCGTATAACTTCCTGTTCTTGTGATTGTACGTGATGTGGAGTAACACTGGTTGTGTATTCATACATGAATGTGGGAAAGTTATATCCAGTTCATTCTGCCGTCTTCCTTATTCCCATCCCTCCTCCCTTCCCCTCATTCCCCTTTGTCTAATCCAATGAACTTCTATTCTTCCCTCCCCCCACCTTATTGTGGTTTGGCACCCGCCTATCAGACAGAATATTCGGCCTTTGTTTCTTTGGCAATTGTCTTATTTTACTTAGCTTGATAGTCTCTAGTTCCATCCATTTATGGGAAAATATCATAATTTCATTCTTCTTTATGGCTGAGTAATATTCCATTGTGAATATACATTTTCTTTATACATTCATCTATTGAAGGGCACCTAGGTTGATTCCATAGCTTAGCTATTGTGAATTAAGCTGCTATAAACATTAACCTGGCTGCATCACTGTAGTGTGGTGATTTTGGGTCCTCTGGGTACATACCAAGGAGTGGGAAAATTGGGTAAAATGAATGTCCCATTGCTAGTTTTCAGGGGAATCACCATACTGCTTTCCAGGGTGGTTGAATTAATTTACAGTCCCACCAGCAATGCATGAGTAAACCTTTCCCCCCACATCCTTGACAACATGTTTTGTTACTTGTATTCTTGATCATTGCCATTCTGACTGGAGTGAGATGGAATCTCAATGTAGTTAATTTGCATTTCTCTAATTGCTAGAGATGTTGAACATTTTCTATATATTTGTTGACCATTCATATTTCTTTTTCTTTGAAGTGCCTGTTCAGCTCTTTTGCCCATTTATTAATTGGGTTATTTGTTTTTTTGATGTTAAATTTTTTGAGTTCTTTATATATTCTGGAGATTAATGCTCTATCTGAGGTGCAGATGTAAAGATTTTCTCCCATTCTGTAGGCTCTCTCTTCACATTCTTGATTGTTTTTTTTGCTCTGAATAAGCTTTTTAGTTTGATACCATTCCATTTATTGATTCTTGATCTTAGTTCTTACACTTTAGGTGTCTTGTTGACAAAGGCAGTTCCTAAACCAACATGATGGAAATTTGGGCCTAAATTTTCTTCTAGCAGTGCAGGGTCTCTGGTCTAATGCCTAGATCCTTGATCCACTTTGAGTTGAGTTTTGTGCAGGGTGGGAAATATGGGTTCAATTTCATTCTGCTGCATATGGATTTCCTGTTTTCCCAGCACCATGTGTTGAAAAAGCTATCTTTGCTCTGATATATGTTTATGGGACCTCTGTCTAGTATGAGATAACTGCATTTATGTGGGTTTATCTCTGTGCCTTATATTCTGTTCCACTGGTCTGCATGTCTATTTTGGTGCCAATGCCATGCTGTTGGTTGTATAACTCTGCAGTATAATCTAAGGTCCAGTATTGTGATGACTCCTGTTCACTTTTCTTGCTAAAGAGAAAAGTGGCTATTCTAGGCCTCTTATTTTTCCAAATTAATTTCATGATTGCCTTTTCTACTTCCATGAAGAACATCATTGGAATTTTGGTAGGAACTGCATTAAATCTGTATAGCACTTTGGTAGTATGACCATTCTGACCATTTTGATTCTGCCTATCCAAGTACATGGGAGAAAATCTACTACCTAACATATTCAAGGAAGGAGCTGAAAGTTTTTTCAAGAACTAATGGTTCCAATAAGACTTTCTCTAACTAGCACTATCCACTCCCTCTCCACTCCATAGCAATTTACAAACTGTCCTAGATTTTTTATGGAGTAAGAAAATGTGGTCTCTGTGTGTGAATATGCTCATATGCGTGTGTGAGTGTGTGCTCATATCTGGTGCAATTCCTGATACAACATAACTTATTGATTACAGAAATCTACAAATAAGGATCCAAAAGGAGTTGCAGATCCCAATCAAAGTGCCAAAGTGGTAGGTTCCTTTGACAGAGCACCTCCCCCTTTTATTTTCCAAATACTGGGATTCTTTTGTGCTTTTTACCTGCTTTTGTTTAGGGATGCCCTCTGAACTTATTGAAACACCAAGATGGTTAAAACTGTTTTTACAGTATGCTGAAATATCTAATGTAGAATTCTGCCAAGCGTGTTTTGTCCAAGACTATTCAACTTGACCACAGGAGCAAGTTAGAATTCAAGAGTACCAGGATCTTGATATATATCAGAAATAACAACAACATTTTTCTCTCAGTCTTTTGTTGGCCAGAGTATACATACCTGCAGGTTCTCCAAGTGTATTAAAGAACATACCTGTGCTGTGATAATCGGAGAAAAGGCAGTTGTTCTGATGATTGCTTAACTAAAGGTTTTCTAACCAAATTAAAAAAAAATGGCTGTAGGTGAAGGGCAAATTCACATTTGAATTGCTACATCTGTTTTGGAAAATTTATGAAAAAAAAATATAGGATTTTGATCGAAGAGGGAAGAAATGACTGTTGTTTGGGTACATTTCCAGGTTTTGGTTTTCTTTCCTTCATTCATTTTTGTCAGTTTCAGCAATGTGCTGGGAACTGTTTTCCTCCACAAGGTCAGTGTTCTGCCCAATACAGAGACCCTGCCCCTGCTGAGAGAGACACAGCAGAACATTTTCTAAAGCTCCTTCCACTCCACAGTGACAGATCTGTCCTGTAGGGAGGGAGGAGTGGAGATGCTCTTTAGTGCAAGCCAGCGGTTTGACATCTTGCACTAGGAGAACAAAATTGTTTCCTTTCTTTTCTGATTGGCCTGTTCATTTCATAAGTGAGCAGTTAGCCATGATTGAGGGATCTAGAACAGTGTCAATCAGTGTAGTCCAACAGAACCCAGCAAGGTTATCCAAGCGGTAGATAGAAATGCATTGCTGAAGCACCTGTTTGTGGATTCTGTGGAAAGCAACTTATCTCTGCCCATCTGTTTCTGTTTAGACCTTGAAACTTGACATCCAGAATGGCTGTGCGAGTCTGGGCGGAGGATCCAGGATATGAGATCTTCACAACCTTCCCTCCATTTTTGCTAAAAAGTATTTCAGTAGTGTTTCAAATGTTTTTCATCAAGACAGAAAACATTTATGAGAATTTCTTTCTGTTAATATTTACATGTAGAAATCCCCAACCTACAGCATAGACCGGAAAAAAAAAATGTCTATGACTTTTCAAATGCTCTTTAGTTTAATATGCAAATGAAAGTCTCTTTGCTCCAGCACTGGCTACACAATGCTAATCTAGTTACTTTTTAAAAAGTCAAAACTTGGAGGATGCTAACTTATAATCCTGAGTTTAAGAAGCAAAATCGCTCATAGATGGTTAGTGCTTTGGGGGTGTAAAAGTACTTTAACTGGAACTGGTGTCCTGATGTCCTTGAATCTGATCTAAATGAGACTGTTGCCCGCAGAGATACCAAGGAGGGCACTGCAGGGTGGCACTGGCTCCACTGGTCAATTAAGTGAAGGAGGCAGAAGAATAGTTACCTCCACTGAAGAACAGTCCTTAAGATCACGGGGCTGGCAGCAGAGGACACAGAAGCTCCTGGACATTCTAAGTTTGTGGGTTTGCCTTTCTAAAATTCCTTAAGAGGCTGGTGGAGAAATTGGGAGGAAACAAGCATTTCTCCAAATTAACTGGGGCCAGCCAGGAGGATGTACGTGCTCAGACCTCCAGGAAGGGCCTCCAGGGTCCCTGGGGATGACTCCTGAGCACAGAGGCTGCAGTTTCTGGACCTGGCCTGCAGATCCTGTCAGTGTTTCAGGGCGCACGCCTCAAACTGGGTTCTCCACTTCCTCTTGAACTGTTAAACCTATGGCAGTTCTTTTGTTCACTTGCTAAAAATAAAGATCTCAAGTACTAAGTGAAACTTTACTGACTCAGTGAAACAGGCGAGGGGCAAGGAGGGCTGCCTGCTGCCCTTGGCCAGCCCCTTGCTGAGTGGACTTGCTTCTTTCTCAGTCAGAAGCAGCAGTGACTCAGCACTTCGCCCCTCAGCTTTGCACATGCTTTATGGTTCTCGTCAAACCTCCAATTAAGAAGAAATAGCCTGAATGTGTTCTGAGAGCAAGATGCCAATTTAAATATTATATCTAAATTTTGGGATGGAGAAACTCCATATCAGATGCACAGCAGCCTTGAAGCCCCCTGTGAGCCTCTGACATGCAGTCAAGGGACAGCCACATCTTCACCTTCTCCTGAACACCACCAATGCACATGGGCAGTGCACATTTTGGCAATATCTTCCTCCCTCCATGAAAGGATCACCTTCCCAATTTTTTTTAATTGTTCCCACGTCTTTTCTAGAACACTTAACTACGATTGTCTGCTCTTCTAACTTGGGTTCCCCATTCAAGTAAATTCTAAATTCTGATTACATTTCCCCTCAAATTTCTTCTTCTCTAATAAGCTCTGGTACCCTATAAGTCCCCCTGCCTCCTAGCCTCCTGACTAGAGAGTCTCTCTAGATTCCTAGCCTGCTTCCCTTGTCTTCAGATGACAGTGGGGACTTCTGACCGATCAGCTCCTTTTTGATTTTAGGATACAGCCATCCTGCTCAGCCCAGGCCTCAGCGGCTTTATCAGCCTCCTTACAAATACTGCTGCTGCTACCTACATGATTTCTTAGGGATTCTCTCCTTCCAGGACTGTCTAGAGATTAGGGAGCGATCCTTCCAGCCTCTCCTTACTAGTTGTCCAACTAAAACAGAGAAGTTCTGCCCTGGTTGTGGAACCAGTTACGATGCCACGGGAATGGGCATCAGGAGTCCCTGCTCCATCCTTTGGGATGGGGGTGTGTGAAGAATTGGAATTAAGTTATTCTGCTAATCAGACCCCATAGTCAAGGTTTCAGGGGCTGGATGTCTGCATAACCTCCACCCCAGCCCCAGTGGGTTTCACCTACATCCTACAACTGCATTCCTACATCCAGCCCCAGTTGCTCAGGATTAGAGCCCTGCTAATGCAGCCCTAACCTAATGCTCTCTGCTCCTGTCACCTCTGGGGAATTGAATCCTCTCGCCTGAACCCAAAGTGGCTGAGAGGAATACCGCCATGAACCAACACATCTGCTAGACCTGCTATTTAAGACCCTGTGCCTCACATCTGCCCTTGTGGAATTCTTGCTGCCCTGCCTAACACATGGACTTAGAATCCTTCCTGCTGCTGGAACCTGCCCAAACTCAGGCCAAGCTGGTTCTCTTCTGGGATGCTGGGACTGGGGCTGCAGTGAGTCATGGCTTCTGTGTCCTGGACAGAGGCAGACTGATCAGGAAATGAACAAAGCTTGAACTTCAGGGGCCCAGCCTATTGGCCTGTCCCAACATCTTTTAACTAATCTTTTTTAGCACCACATCTTTTTTTATTATTTTATTTTTTATTTTTACAGACTGCATTTTGATTCATTGTACACAAATGGGGTACAACTTTTCATTTCTATGGTTGTGCATGATGTGGATTCATACCATTCATGTAATCATACAGGTACATAGGGTAATGATGTCTGTCTTGTTACACCATCTTTCATACCCCTGCCGCCTCCCCGCTCTCATTTCCCTCTATATAATCCAAAGTTCCTCCAGTCTTCTCTTACCCCACCACATAATGGCCTTTGGTGGGAGAGATTTGAGTTGAGGAGGAGGGCACCAAATATTTTATAAGCAAAAGTGACAAAACCTATAAGAAACAAATGGAATTGGGCATGGTGGCACCCAGCCAGTAATCCCAGGGATTTCTGAGGCTGACGCTGTAAGGTTGAAAGTTCAAGGGCAGCCTCAAAAATTTAGTGAGACCCTGGGCAACCTAGAACCTGTCTTAAAACAAACGAACACGCAGGACTGGGGATGTAGTATAGGACAAAGCTCCCCTGGGTTCACTCATCCCTATCACAAGAAAAGAAAGAAAGAAAAAGAAAAAAAAAGTGACAAAGATTCATCTCTGCTGGCTTGAGTTTGTAGACTCTAAGGTGAGGAGTGGGGCTGCCAGAGTTGGAACTGGGGGAACGGATCCCCAAGTCAAAGTTGCCATGCCTCCCCCAGTTCTCCCGGTCTCCTTGGTTGCATGCACATGGGGCTGGGGACCAAAGAGAGAAGCACAAAAGGTAAACTCCATGAGAGATCTGAAAACCAGCCACACCAGCCCAGAGGCTGAAGCTCCACGTGCTCCTGGAGTGTGAGCAAAAATTCTGCTCAAATCACTTGCGACTGTACAGAGCAGGTCCAAGGGCAACTCACGGAAAGGAAGATCAAATATAAAAATAAGAATTAAAACCTGAGCTGACAGATCAGTGGCTACACACTGAAGGAAGGGGGTTTGCATAGGGGATGTGAGGGGCCATAGATTCTGCAGTATATGTCAGGACGGTCCCTTTTAAATTAGAAAAATCAGAGTCCATTTTTGGTACATAATCTAAATGCTATTGTGCCATCCTTGGCACAATCTCGGGTATATTTTGACATAAGTTCTGCCAGGAAGACAAGCATTGGTGATCCAAAACAAAACCAAGAGCACCACCTCCACGTGGCTGACCACCAGCTCTCAGGGCAGAGTCCAGCATCTCTCAGCTCCACCATCTTCACACAGACACCCTGCCTTTTTCTCAAGGGATCTGTCCTGACAGTGATTACAGAATTCAAAAACTCACAGTGGACATGCCAAATTTGGAAAGTTACATTCTAAACAAAGGTATTAACTTCTTTATTAGCATGCAAATGTCTGGGTACCTGACCGCCTGTCAATGAAGTTCACAGACCCGCCACCAGGTGGCCACATAGCTAACAGAATATCACGTTAGCTGCAAAATTGCTCAATGATTCTCTCCGTTCTCTAGACATCTCTAGGCCTCCACAATCTTGACTTTAAATAGACTTACTAAGAAATTTGCTAAACTGAATTATTGATTATTAAAGATGGAAATACAGGTGAATTTGAGTAGATACTGCTTCCTTCTCTGCCAAGAGTGTGGGTCAAAATTAACAACAGGGACCATACACTTAATTGAAAGGGGAGCCGCCCTGAAATCTTTGAATGGGGATTTTAAATGGGAGAAGCAGATGCTCTTTACTGTCAGCTCTGAAGTTCAATTCTCAATGCTGGAAGGCCAACCGATACAAAAAACCCAAACTCTTGAAACCTAAGTCTAGCTCTCATTTCTGTTTGTTTGGTTGCTTTTGATTTAACTGTACTACTTGTTAATTTATTTTTCAAAGGCCAGCAAATTGACATGGCCCACTGCTACCACGTCATGGAAACCTAAAGAGTCCCCCTCCCCCTCCCCAGCAATGTGTCACAGATAGTAAATGTCAGGAAAAGGCAGCAGCAGCCCCTGGGACATACTTGGCTTTGTGGGGGGCCCCTGATGAGAACTGATGTCCCTCTACTTATCATCGCCAAAGAATGAGAAATATTGATAAGATCCCCAGGCTTATTGGAAGCTTCCTGATCACTTTCTAACTGAAGGCCAACTTTTAGAAAACTCAAGGGCCCTTGTCTAAGGAAGTGGCTGTCTTGTGAGCTTGAGAGACTCCATTAACATCTTTCTCCAGGAAAAGCTGTAACCAGGAGCTACATGTAATGGATATTGATTACTAAGATAAATATATAACTTTAAACATCAAGGGTCTCCAGGGACAAACGATATAGAAAAGGGGGTCTTGAAATCACAGGAAAGCTAGCTGGGCAAAAACGGTCTCAGAGTCTTTGAGAACCTTGGATAAGTGAATTCAGAAGACAGTGGTGCTTGCCCTCGGGCACCGTGACTTGCTACGACCACCTGAAGTCAGCACTTACTGAGCCCACTCTGTTGTCAGGCGTTATTGTGTATGATTTCATTTAACTTAGAAACAGCTCTATGAACTAACTACTGCTATCATTCTCATTGTACAGCTTGAGAAAATGAGGGTCAAATGATTTGCTAAAACAGAGAGAGCTGATTCAAAGCCCTGTCGTCAGAATTTCAAACCAGGAAGTCTATTTGCAAAGGCTGTGCTTTTAATTATTGTTGGCTGCTGGTGTAAGTCCAGTTTTGATAGAGAAAAAGAATTCACATACACAACCACCCCACTGCCACCGTCACCACCTCATGTAGATGTGTGCAAGTGAAATGAATAAGCGTCACCCACTTTCCATCCACCAAACTTTGGGCTCTTGCAGCCACAGTTCACAGAGAAAGAAGAGAGAGCAAAGACAGGCAGCTGTCACCCGTTCGTGCCGACCATGGCTGAGGTGCTGTTGTTTAAGGCAGAGCTCCATTTGTGGAGGGACCTGAGGCTGTCATAGTCCACTCCCTGGAAGGCACTGTGCCATCTTGAAATCTTCTCTTTGTTTTACAGAGGTCTCAGATTCTAGAGGATGCTTTTCCAATGGACTGATGTCTTCCTGAGTGGTGCTTTGATTCTGCTCTGTGTATCTGGGCAGACTCTGCCTCTGCCTCCATGGTGTGGGGACAGGAGGGCAACAGAAAATCGATGCTCAGCAGCCAGGGGACCGGGGAATGTTAAGTGCCAATAAGGAGAGCTCTTCAATAGAACCTTCTTCCTCATTTCACAAAATAAAGGATGTAGCTGATGAATGGTCAATTTGGACGCCTAGGGAAAAGGAGAGTATCTGCATCGCACATTGGTGGCACCAGGACCCAGTAGGTCCTTTCACATCTGTGAAATATGCAAAGCTCTATAGCAAGTATTCTAGAGAGGAGGAGACCAGGGATAAGAGGTCCTCAAACACACAGCAGGTGAATGAAAAACAGAAATCTGAGCTGACTTCAGACCAAGGCCCTGATCTGAATCACTACCCACCTCTGTGACTGCAGGGTCTCAGGGAGCACCCGAGTGACCTGAGTCCGTATGGGAAAAGATAGCTTTGATCTTCAAGCTGCCTGGCCAGCAGAGAACACTCAGTTGCCCTTTCTCATCCTCATCCATGCTTTTCCCTTAAAGCAGCCAGTTTTCAATTTCATTTTCCCATCTTCTCCAGGTTCATTGTTATGAGCAAAGGGAAGAAAAATTTCAAAGGTCAATTGTCAGTCTAATTGGACTCAAGAGAGAAATCGCAGCTCACATTTTGGAAAAATGTGAATGATCTGAGACAGATCTCCCAGATTTTAAAACAATGCTCATCCATAGTTAAACTATTATTCCACATTATCAGCATCAGCCTTTTGATATTACAGTTTGTGTCAGTAAACCAAGGATGAGGAATAACAATTTGAGTAACAACCTAAGCTTCCAGATTGTTCTGTCTTTGCCCAGGTTCCTGACTCTCCAGGTTCACCAGAGAAAGTGAGAAAGTGGCTGGGGATAGATTTGATTTTCTGCAAAATGTCTCTGATGTTCTCTCTGCAGAAGGACATCGCAGGTTCAAGACAGCATTACCTACTGCAGTTTTGGGGTGGGCTGAGGGAAGGAAGGGATAATCTTATAAGCAACCCACTGAGCAAAACCTTATGACTTGAAATCGAGGCACTGCCTTGCAATTCAGAAGAGAAATAAATCAATTTCTTCCATCTCGTTAAAACTGCCCTGGTGGTTTAACAGGTTTCAGGGCTGAAAATATCACCAGCAGGACACTGGGACACTCAATATCCCACCTTCTGAAACGAATTATCAGGGACGAGCCCAGCCAGATGCTGCCCTGGAGTTCACTTCAGTCTTCGAGGGAGAGGACACGGAGGGAGGCTCAGGAGCACAAGGGCAGAAGCATGTGATCTCATTTCCTGTGTCACCAAGCAGCCAGTTACAACTGCTCCACCAGCATCCCTGGGGTCTCTTCTAAAAAGAAACACACAAAAGTAGAGACAAAGGCCAAGAACACTTGCAGATTTCAGAGGGGAAAAAATGGTATGAAAATGTAAAAATAATAAGAATGGAATGACACCATTTATGTTCTGTTTAGTCCGTCATTTAAGACTGAGTATTTGTTGTGCCGGGGCTATTGTTCTAGGGACAGGAGAATGGTCAAGTGCATAAAGCTCCACCCTAGAAACCCAAGCCTCCTGGGAAAGCAAAACGGGCTTCTAAAGGGAGGGTCACAAAATGATGTTGTGACAGGCTGCCGGACTTGGCTCCATGGAAATGCTACAGGCCAGGCTATATGGGCAATGACTGAACAGACTCCATATTGCTCTGAGACTCCATGTTGCGTAGGAAATGCTTCTCCCTTGGGAAGGTCCCACCTCCATACACATCATCAGTTACTTAGCATGACATGTTTGGCAATACAAAATGACAAAATGACAATTCTTATATAATGAAAAATGATTCTCTTTTGGATTCTAAACGATGTACCGTGTTAACAGTGACGTCAACAGTGATTGTTTAGATGTTAGTAACCATTCTTCAGCTTGTACCTAAGTAAGGTCATTTTGACCACTTCCTCCTCTGCTAATGATTTCAGGTCTCGTGATGTTAGTTTGTAATTTTAAATCATAGCAACAGACATATGATTGATGTCCTGATTTATGGTATAAAAACCCCTGCAACACAATGGTTGGGACTGTTCTCCCAGTAGCCAGTTTGGGGGCATTGTGTGAGACAGGCAGCCAGCTGGCTAATTAAAGACTCTCAAATTTGGACTTCCCAGTGGTGACAGGTCTGTTCTTAAGTTGTGCCCCATAATGATGTGACCATTGACACAGAGGAGGAAATCGGTGGGTGCAAGGGCCTAGGGAGGAAGAGGAGGCACACACTGCTTGTTGGGATGGAGACAGCTTCATGTAGGCAGATTCTTATCAGGGTCTTCACAGGTGCACAAAGGTCCCCAAGCCAAGACTCAGCATTCCCAGGAGAAGCACTGAGCCTGAACGTACAGGAGCCTGATAGACATGCGTATGGTGGGTAGTTTGTTTCCATAGAGAGTGTGAAAGCAGATTGAAGATGGTCTATGTAGCTACTCTATGCTGTTAGAGGAAAGAGATGGACTTACTAAATGATTTAAATAAGGACAACACGGTCTTTCGGGGTGGGAAAGAGCCCAGTTTTGAAGGGTGCATTAGAAGAGCTGATCCATCCTTGTCAGAAGATACCAAACCTCCCCGAGATCAGGGGAGGTAGAAGTACAGAAGAGGACAGCTCAACAAAGCTCTTCCCTGATTGGATGAGGGACCAGGATGAGGAGGGAGAGGTGACCCCTCTTCTAGGTTTCTGATCTGCATGGATGGAAATTAAATGTGAAAGAAGAAGAAAGTTTGAAGTGATAAGGGAGGTTAAGTCTAAGGCATTTTTAACTGAATTTTATGTAAATAAGTATAGTGAACAAATATGATAATAAAGATCATTAGAATACATTACTCATATACATTTTTTTCTCCAAAAAAATAAGATCATGTAAAAATACAGACTCAGTTTTACTCAGTTACTATGCTAACAGCTGACTACCTAAAACCCTGGCCAGGATCACAGGCCTAGCACAGGGTAAATTTATCAAATACTAATTTAAATTTAAAAGAAATGTATTCTTTTATAAGCAATGAAAATAAAACCCAATGAAGTTAAGTAACTAGTGGAAGATAACCAAGATATAGATAATTCTAGAAATGGTTTCCAATTTCCCTAGATTCTCATGTAGGGTATGGCCCCTGCCCATCCTCAGACTAAAGGAGAGGAGAGTATAAGGATGTCCCAGAAATTCACCCCCAACTCTTCCTATAAGCCCTCCTGTAACTGACACTTGAGTCCCAATAAAATCTTTCAAGGGAGAAAGGCATTCTGTTGGAAAAGACAAAGTGACACTTCTATCCAGTTCTATCCAACACAGTCTTCCTTGTCTCCCTGCCTGGGAACATTAAATCCATGCAAATCTTTAATATCTTTTGTGCCTCAAAGTTTTGAATGCGTTTAATATTGTCATAATAACTTGTGATGAGCTAGTCTGCTAATTTCTACGTCTTTGTTCTGTGATGATTTGGTCACATTTCCTCTTGCTGAAGGTCCAGGCCTTCCTGCTTGTCCACACGCTTGGTCATTTTTCATTAGTTGTCACACGTTGTGAATGTCACTCTAGTTGGCGCTGGACATTTTGGTATTCCTATAAACATTTTTGAACTTTGTTCTGAGAAGTGGTGACATTTCTTTGGAAACAATTTGATCCTCTCTGGCCTTGCCATTAGGCAGGACCAGAGCAAGTTTAGCTGAGAGCTGTTCATTCCCCACACAGAGGCAAGACCCTTCTCAGTGCTCCATTGAGTGCCCTGTATACTATGAGGTTCCCCATCTTGCTTTGGGGAGCAGACAATATTCGCTCATGTGAACCAGGGACATTTTCCCATAAGCCTTTGACTTGACCTTTTCTGGGTCCTAAGTGGTTTTCTCGCATGTATGCACTGACCAGTCCACTTCCCAAGTTCCACATCTGTGCCACTCTCTCTTCTCAGATATCGTTCTCTGTGAAATATAGCTGCAGTCCCCTCCCAAGGCTCTTGGCTCCACGGGACTCTGCCTGGGTTCCTATCCTTGGTGCTGAAACCTGGAATCTCTCAAGGCAGTGAGTTCGGGAAGTCACATAGTTTAGCTCCTCATTTACAATATCTAGGGTATTCCACGCTTTATGTCCTTTACATGTCTGTGATTATTCCAAGTAAGAGGTACATCTGACCTCTGTCAATTAAGCTAGTGCCTGGTTGGGGACACATGAGGAATGAAGCTGAATTGTAACTTCACTCTGGCAAAATGGTGACCTAGAAAGCTGAAGACATACCTTCCAAAAATTATGGTGGCTTTTTTTTTAACCCTTATATTTAAAAATTCCTGCTACTATGATCAGAAAACAAAGGTGATCAACAGAGTCCTGAAACAGTGAGAAACATGAACCCAGAGATATTAGGAAAGAGAACCCACTTGTGTCACAGTCCAAATTTTTGCACCCTGGTGTTCTTATGAACATGAGACCATCTTTTAGAACTTGCAAAATAACACTGTAATGAAGGCGTCAAGAGCAAGAATCGGTCGAAAAGCAAATAGCAGCAGGGTTAAGGTTTTCAAATATAATCAAATTGGAATTAAAAGGCACAAAATATAAAATAAGTGCCTTAGTTACATTGGAAGAGTTGGCAAGATGACCACAAAGTAGAAATAGTAAACAAAATCACCTGTATTATTAAAAATAGATATAAAATAATGTCTTAATATGCACCAAGACTTAAGAGATTAAAAAACAAAGAAAACAAAAGACTTGAGAAACAGGGACCCACCATAGTAGAAAAGCAAAGGAAATTCTCAGGATGTGGGTAGAGGGAGGGCCAGGGTGACTGTCACTGGTCTAGGGAGGTCTACCTGCTCTGCAGCAGGAGTTTGTGAAGCTCCAGAAGAGGATTCTCCCAGAGGAGACAGACAAAAAGGGAATTATTGGGTACAAAGTGGTCCCCGCTGTTCTGAGATGCAGTTTCTAGTCCCAGTGGAGCAGTGGTTCTCAGCAGGGTGGCTCTACCCCTCACAACACTTTGGTAACATCTGGGGACATTTTTGGTTGATGCAACAGTATGGACCAGGGGTACTGCTGAGATCTGGCAGGATGACATCAGAGATGCTGTTAAACATCGCACAATGCACAGGCCTGCCTCTAGCCCTGCACCCTTCCCACCAAGTCATCCTCAGACCAAAGTGCCCACAGTGCCAAGATGGAAAGCTCTGTACTGGAGAGTTTAAAACAAAAATTGTAAATGAGTTAACTTCAAGGAAAAAGAATGCATGTGATAAAAGATGTCAATCACTCATGCTAAGCAGTTCAGATATGAGCAATATTTAAGGCAACTGCTATAACTGTGTTTGGAAAGATCGGGAAATAAAAGCAGTGAGAGAAAAGATGGAAAAAGATGAATCTTTTTCTTACTTGGAAGACAGTAGTTAATTTTTTAAAAAAAAGTGCACCAATGGAAGTTTAAGCAACTTATTTAGAAATATGGAGATGGCTCATATAGAAACAACCAGAACTGTGGAATATGTAGTACGTAACCGTGGGAACCAGGAATGGGGGGATGTGGAGCACAGGCTCCTGTCCTTGCAAACCATTTAACATTATTTGATATTTTAATCTATATGTTACTTGCATTAAACCTAATTTTGAAGAACATAATGCAACTGTCCATCATAAGACCCAGTAAACTAATTGAAAATTAGAGTCTGGTTCAGATAAATGGGTAATTTAGGCAATTTTGATGACAATTTACTATCTCTGTTCTCCATTCGAAACAACAGATGCCATCTTTTAGCCTTCATCATAATTTCTCCAATTATTTGAAGTTGGTTTCCCCTAATGGAAAATTCAGTCTGGGAAGGTTGAAGGGGGATGTTCATTCTTCGACTCAGGTCACACTACAGCTGTCCTTCTGTCATCGCTCCATAGTACCAGAAGGCTGGTACTCAACTTGAGTTCAGGCTGACCAGAAAGGATATGCACCAAGTACCTTTAAAACTGAACAGAGGGAACAATGTTTAGATCCAGGAAAACAATTCCACAAGGCTCTTGTTGTTCAAACTCACATACTCACACTCACAGCGTGTTCACTTTGTCCTCCTGGTCTGCGTAAGATTAGTGCAAGATGCTTAACATGGGATTACTTCCTTTCCCCTATGTGTACTTATCCCAAGCTAGCATGCCTCTGTTTCTCACCTCCAGAGCCAACTCAAATGCATCAGCACCAAGGTGTATGCTCACACTGCTGTCCTGTCCCACCATACTTTGGTGACATGTTGGAAAGGTTGGAATTTCCTTGGCTGTCATTGACTTGATAAACAAACCCAAAGTTATCCTTCCACTTCTTGTATCTTGAAGAGATGCCACTGTTCTAAGGAACAATTTTGTATCTTTTGAAATTAAGGATAAAAAAAATAATACACTTAACATATGCATCCTTGAGACATTTGAGTGTGAAAAAGGAAATATTTTTAACCAAATGGAAGAAAATATTAACACCATTAGTTTAGCAGAGTTTGAAATTTTCATGGCAACATAACTATTCTGAAAACCACCTCCAACTTCTCTTAAACACGTACACATCTTGTGAGTCCCAAACTAATAAAAATTCTTACATTAGCAAAGAAAGGGAAATTGCAGAGTCACCCACCACGTTCTGAAATGAAGAACAACGTATTCCAGTCACTGCATCTAATTAAAAGGGTAGATCATTTAAAGAAGTCTTGGGCTATTATTGAAGCCTTGACTTTAGCAGTCTTATACCAAAAGTGCTACTGAAAGCAAAGAGGTTCACCTTGACAGAAGAATCTGCCCTGGCTGCTCCTCTGCTTAGTTGAAAGCCAGACGCTGAAATTTCATCCAGTGAATGGATAACTAGATTTGTGCCATCTCATCATTATACACAAGATGTCTTTGCTCCGATCACTGTAGACTGCTCATCTAATCTGCTGTAAGTATTCATTTGTTTAGTTGGCTTACAGAGGCATGCATTGACTTTCAAAGTTAGAGTTTACCCTTTGGGTGACTATGTGCGCTGTGTATGCACATTGTTCAACTTCTGAGCCCTTTCACCACATGATAGATTGAAGTTCTTTTTTTATCCTAGCCCCTAAAACTGGATGAACTCACAAGTGCAAATAAATACGTGGAAATTTCATGTAATCCTAATGGCAGGCATGGGCTCCCATTTCTAGAATCATTTCAGAACACCTCCTATTTATTCTATTTATTCTAGCTGATTCTCTCCAAATTAGGTAGCTCTTCAGTTCCAATTGATTTCAGTATGTAGGCAGTTGAGTCATAAAGAAACATTTAATTGGCACCTACTATGTGCTCAGCCCTTAAAAGTGTTAAATATACATGATAACCATAAAAAACAAAAGTAATTCTTAGCCTTCTATTTAGATTGTGACAAGCCTTCTATTTAGATTGATTTTTGTGGAACACAAAGAAGTACGTCACTCAAAACTGGAAGTTAGGGCACATAAAGTGTTGTGCAGTTCAAAAGTCCCAAGTCTCCATGTATTGTGACTTCAAAATAGAGGCAGAAAAGAGAGGCCATTACAAATGCAGGCTCTTCTGTAAAACCACCCACTTAGATGCCCCAGCTCCAATGCGTACTGGAGGGGTGTTCTTGGTCATTGCTTGATATCTCAGGTCACTTGCAAGCATTAAAAGGGAGCATGGGTGATGTCCCTCAGGTCACCTGCAGACATTATTTTCTCCTCTAAATTCCCTCCTTTTATTTCTGGGGGACCCACAGGGGTTCTCACTTGTGTCCAGCCAATTGCAGACTGGCTACCATGACCACAATGGGGCATCCCTGCTGTCTGTCCACTGGGCTTCGACTTGCTCCTGTCTGCTGTCTCATCCCTTCCACCAGCCCCGTCCACGTTCTCTCTGGCTCATTCCTCACTCTCAATCCTTGGGCTGCCTCTGTAGGATGCTTCTGTGTGGCCCCTGGACCCACTTTCCCCTCTTCTCCTGCCCAAGGATGCTGCACTGTTTCTTCCTCTGGCTTCCTTTTGAGTGTGTCCCCCAGGAGGTGACCAGCAGCAAGGAGATGCGGGGCATGGTGGTGCTTTTATTCCTCCCACTCTGTCCTCACAGGGCTGTGGGTGGGAAGTGGCTGTGCTTCTCACTTGTCAGGTACCCCCCAGCCCCCTGGTCTCTTACAGCATCTCTCTCCTTCTCTCCAGTTGAGTTCCCTCCTTTCGCCTCTTCAGGGTAATGGCAGTAAGGGCTAGCTGCCATTGATAGCTTGGGGTTCTTCAGTGTCCTTTTTGCGTTTCTTAAAACCATAAATGTAACTTTTTATAAATTAGCAAATCTTCCTCCTCTTTTCATTACACTATCAATTACTCCCATCTGAGAAGGACGTCTGTGACCCTCCTGAACCCTGGTGGCCACGATGTCAAAACTGCTATCTCACGCAGAGAGAGTGAGCATATCCATCCTCTCCATTGGTGTCACACAAGTGCAGGGATCCCAAACAGACCAACTTCCACCCAGCTATGTCTCCTCATAACAGCTACACAGATTCTCATGAGACTCAATTCCTTGCAATCGGGAAACAGACTATATAAATAAATCAATGCAATCAAATTGGTCCTCCTCACAGGCCCTGGTCTACTCACAAGCCCCTTCCCATGCATGAAATATAACTTGCTTTGTGTGACTGCTGACCCAAAGGGACATGACTGGGGGTGTGCAGGGAGGGAAGGCTGGCCACAGGGCACTAACTCCTCCAAACAGAAAGTTCTCAACTCCAATAATAGAAAGAGGGGATGGAGGAACCCAGTGTACAAAGCTTGGACAAATCAGGAAAGGCTTTATGGAGAAGATGAGAACGACGTGACCTCGACAGATAAGAGGATTAAGGATTTTAGAGCATCTCAGGGAAGCGCCACATTTGCTCAAGAGGTGGATGTGAGTTCATGAGGAGATTGTGGGGAGCTGGCTGGAAGATGGCGGTGAAAGGCCACTTGATTCAAGATCTTAAACACCACATAGGAATATTGAGATTCTGCATGGTCTGCCATGGGATAAACACGGAAATGATAAAAATCAACCTGAAGAGGAAGCCCTGGATCCCTGGAAGCAATTCTGCTCAGGCAATTTTGGCAAAGTTAACAGGACAAGGAATTCTTGTAGCACTCTCTTCAGAGCGACCTTATTTGACTTTTAGAACCATGGAGAAACCAACAGAAGCCAAGCCAACTCTTCCATAACTGCACAAGTGAACACCTTTAAATCTTTCGTTAAGGGAGGCTTACCAAGAGTTATGGCCCTTTGCTAACACTCTGCTCACTAGAGGAGATCTGACAGATAAATGAGCCTTGGACACAGTTCTGCACCTGGAAACTGAGAAGCTGTCAAAGTGTTCGGAAACTCAACAGAAGTGGTTGCTGCACCGGAAAGTTTTCTAATTTCCATTTCTTGAAAAATGAGTAGATAATAATTCTTTAGGCCCATGCTACATCTGTAATGGGGCAGAGTTTGATTTGCAGTCTAAAAAAAGCAAGATACAGAAAAAGGGCAAAGAGTTGAAAATGAACAAAAATAGCTTAGCTACAAAGGAAGTCCATCTCACATGAACTTGGTGAGATCAGAAGTTGTAAAGTGGTCAATGCCATCTGATCACCTGAAATGTCTGCATAGGACTTTTTCTTTTTCTCTCCATGGATAAGGGTGAAAAATACAAAATATTTAGAGGAAAAAACTAACAGGTTTTTGAATACTTTAAAATGTGCAAGTTCTGGGCTATGTTCTTCAATTTCTTGATTTAATAACAGTATTATTAAGTTCTCGAATGTTACACAGTTTGCTCAGGATCACACAGAATAAGTTTTAAATTAGGATGCTCAGTTTAACAATCAATACCTTTTACATATAACTAAGCAAAAGTAGTGTCCTCAAATTTATGTGTACTGTATTACTCTATTTTCTGTTGTTATAACAAAATACTTGAGACTGGATATTTTATAAAGAAAAGGGGTTTATTTAGCTCACAGTTTAAGAGATTCAGGAACATGAAGCCAGCATCTGCTTAGCTCTGGTGGGGGCCTTCTAGCTACATTACCCATGGGGGACGGCATTTTGGTAAGAACACAGGATTGAGAGGGGGAGAACACTGGAGAATCTTCAGCAGGGGTACTGCAGAACTGGGTTCCTGCCTATTACCAATGTTGTGTCTTTCTGATCTAAATTGGGTATCTAACTAAAGTAAATATACTCTGCACTCCTTCCTGACTCTATGAGATTTCCTTATTTTTAAAAATTCCTTCATTGTATGTATTTGAAAGAAACTAAGACTGGATACCATTTATTCGCTTATATTTTTATCATCTCATATGTAATCCATTAATGAAATTAAAAGAAAAATATAGTTGCAATGTTTTATTGAAGGAATTTGAAATAAAGTGAGAGAATGGGCAATTGTGATACAAATGCTATTGAGCCCTTAAAGTTATACGTTGTATATTTAACATTATATTTCAAAGGTGATCCTGAAAAAGGTACCATAATGTTAAAAGTGGTAGATTATATGCTGTGAAGGATTTGAACAAACAAATTTAAGGAGCTAGAAATTTATCTAGTCACTGGAGTGTCATTTTGTATATTTGAGCAGGAAAATTATTTTAGTGTCTTTAAATTTGTGGAGTTTCCAAGTAACACTTTGAGGTTATCTATACTCCCAATATTATAAATAGAATAAAAACACAGAATTCAGAACTGAAAAATACCTTTAAAATTACCTACTTCTGTCCTCTCATGTGATGAGGAGGATGTTCAGCCCAGAAAGGTGAAAATTACTTTGGATCTGATAAGACCTGAACAAGGCTTCTTCCTAAATCTAAATCCCCTGGTAGATTGTCATTGAACTGAATGTCTGCTAACTAAGAAATCAATACTTCATCTAATCTATGTATATTGGCTACATAAATAATAACTTGAATATCTATGCTACCTGCTGATCGTAATTAAAAAAACATACCCAAAGGACTTAAAATCAGATTGCTACAGTGATGCAGCCACATCAATGTTCATAGCTGCTCAATTCACAATAGCTAGATTATGGAATCAACCTAGATGCCCTTCAGTAGATGAATGGATAAAGAAACTGTGGTATATATACACAATGGAATATTACTCAGCCATAAAGAAGAATAAAATTATGGCATTTGTAGGTAAATGGATGATGTTGGAGACTGTTATGCTAAGTGAGATCAGCCAATCCCCAAAATCCAAAGGCCGAATGGTCTCACTGATAAATGAATGATGATGCATAATG
>JAJEJO010000869.1:269913-351885 GCA_020662805.1 Glaucomys volans
AAAAAAATAAACCAGCCCATGGCCCCTGCCCTGGCCGAGCGTCATTAGCTGGGGAAGGCCAAGATGCAAAGCAATACGTTTGTTAATGTGTCTGCATTCCCATTCGGGAAATAGTGGAGGGGGTCTGCTGCCTCCTCTAAACACTTACTGTTTTGTAGCAACAGGCCAATTTTCTGAGCTGTTGAAATCCCTCTTTAGTAAAGAAAATCTTCCTCACAGGTGCAGAGTGATTCAGGTGGTAAAGGTCACCGGGCCACTTTCCTCATTGTTCAGGTGAGGACACTGACACCAGAAAGGCCGACCACTTGGTAGCTTGCAGCCAATGCAACCAGACACCTCAACAGTCAGCTCCTGTCCAGGGTTGTTTCCATGACAACATGCTTTATTGACAGGTTCTAATGTAATTCCCCCATTGTCCATGAGGTCACAATGGCCCCGTATGGAGCAGGTTTCAAGAAGACTTCCATCTAGTCAACCAACACTATTCTAAGTCCATATGAATATTTAACCCAAACAAAGGAACTAGAGGAACTGGCATAAAAAGACTTTCTACCAAGCACTCTGCTTAGGTCATCTCATTATCCCTCACAAGTGTGTGTGTGTGTGTGTGTGTGTGTGTGTGTGTGTGTGTTTGGGGTTATCTTTATTTTGCAGATAGAACCCCAAAGCTCTGACAAGTCATGTCTCTGGGTCACTTACCCACAAGTGGCAAAGCTGAATATAAACTCTAAATCCAAATCCATGCTCTTAACCCAGTAGCAGGTCACTCATCAAACACATCAACACTGCCCTTAAATTAAGAAAAGCAATATTTGTTTTCATGCAGGATAATTTCATGCGTGTGTGTACAGTTCTAGGTTTAGAATTCACTCACGGAGCCTTGTGTAAATCGATACAGCATTTTGAAGATGCCAAGTAGTTTGCATTCCTTTTTATTGTTTGTTCAATGAAGAAAATCTTTATAAGTCATTTTTGCAAGTCATAGTGGTTTAAAAAAAACACAAAGCTAAGCAACAATGGGTTCTGCCATTCTGTATCCTTGGAGACGGGGACCAGTTGCAACTTTTAAAGTTTCCTGGGGGTTATGAATGCCTTACATTGACAAACCCATCCATATAACCTGAGAGTTAGCTTAGAATTGCCAAGGCCCTGGAGAACTAGTCTCTAGAATATCAGTTCCCTCTGTTAATGAGCAAAATGAAAAATATTACAACTTTTAAAATATTACAAGTTAATTTCTGGGAGTCACAGAAACTAATGCTTGTGATTTGTGGAAGCCTCATTACCATCACTGAAATGTCAGTGTCTCCATGCAATACCTAAGGCGCCATGAGCCTTAGGCCACCAGGAGCTGTGTAATATTGCACAGCTCCACAGGGGGCAGGGGAGGGAGCGGGAGGAGCCACATACAACACCTCTATGCGGTGGCCAACACAGTGACTGCTTTTACACTCATTTCCTTGGCTTCATTGATGGTGCTGTGTGAATATAGAACAGGATGGCTGTCGGTGTGGCTCATACAGAATGATTTCTAGTTAGTTCCATCAATTTGCCTGCAACACCAGCCTTACAGTTCCCAGAATTGAATACTTGGGAATGGTATGTTAAGCAAGACTGAGGTACTCCAAGGTTGATCAAAATGTGGGAGTTAGTCTTCTCATCTACCTCCAGCTACAGAAATAGGGAGGCCGTGGAAACCTATTTGGATCATGAGCAGAATAAAAACAAGAAATGGAATTGCAGCAAAGGAATTGAACCAGCAGGTATGAAAAGGTTGCAGGAACAAATTCTTCTGTACAGCATTGTGGCTGAAAACCAGGGGTCTGCCCTCAAAGTTGAAGCTGGTTCTAGAAGAACTTGAAATTGCTCCTAGCTCTGCACTGACTCTGAATAACCTGAGACTCATAGTTTGAACTTGGTTATTTATTTCCACATCTATATGTGGGGCATTTATTTATCTATCCTCTGACAACATGTCTTAGTCATATTTATTACAACTTGAGCACAAAAGTATGTACTTCACAGAAGTATAGAAGTGACTGAAATTAGGTCCATTGAATAAATTAGCATTTGGAGTTTTATGACCTATGTTGCTCACACATCATTAAGAGCATAGTGTGGTAGATAGTTTGGGTGCAGAATACCTTTGATTGACTCTCAACAACACTACTTACACCGTGAAGTCAAGGTCTGTAAACTCTACGTGTTTCATTTCCTCAGAAGTAAATCGCAATAATAGTACTCGCCTCCTGAGGTTGATATACTGATTAAATGAGCTAATATAGGTACAGCAATTAGGGAAGAGCCTGGCACACAGAAAAACTTAGTACACGTTAGTAAACAGTACCTTGTTAGTGGGAGGGTCCGTGGCTCTATGAGTCCCTGTTTTGTTTTCTTCCTAGAATATCCTGTTAAAAGATACTTTTGAATGCTGAAAATGCCCATAGAAGAGCCAGGGAAAGTGATGGCAAAGATGAGGAATCCAGAGAAATCAGGAACATTCCAGACGTGTGTGTGTCTCCCCAGTGTGCCCATGTGTGGGGAGTCTCCTGTGTAAACCCAAGTTATTATTACCTGTTAACTCGGGAATTTGAAAATGAGAGGCATTTTCTTACATCTGCAAAAGGTGAGGGGCAGGCAGGTCACCCCACTCTCCCGTTTGAATTCAAGGTTACCACTGGCATTCTTTCTTATTACAATGCTCAGGCATAGCATACTTACTAGAAGCTTCTCTCTGAGGCCATTCTTTTGCACATTTCCTCCTCGTGCATTCCCATTGCGGATGCACTGGGGAAGCATCTTTCAGATCCTTTGTCCTTAGACATAGCCTAGAGGTTTACCTGACTTAATTTCACATTCCATTGGGTAAAGGAAATTGTTTCCAAAGCAATAAGGCAATAACATTCCTAACTCCTTCTTTCAAACACATATCGTACGGCTGCAGCACCTGACGATGTGGTAACTGAGTCAGTTTCTACCCTCGCCATCCAGGTTTGAAGATTGCTCTCGAACTATTATTTGAAATCTTAGCTCAAAAGAGTGTGTAATAGGTACTTGTGTTTCTACAAAGGGGCAAAACTGAATGGGAATAGAGGTAATCTCTGGACAGAAGTAGAAGAGATGGAGAGGGGCCTTGAAAGTCTCTTCTAGGACATGAGGAAGATGATGGTATTCTGCAGGCACTCTGTAAAGTGACATTTCACATTTAATATCTGGGCATGTTTCTGAACATTTATTGTATTTTAATTAAGACATTAAAAATAAAACTATAGTCCCTGTCATTAAGGTCTTTGCTACTTAATTGGGGGCTTCAGATTAAAAAATAATACAATATATTTCCCTTGGCCATCACCCAGCTTCTTTCTAGTAATGTTCTACTGTGGCCAGATGACACCAAAATCTGCAGCTGTGTCCCCAACATCACCACCCTCCTGTCTACCAGAGTTGGTGCAGGTGATCACCTGAGCACCTTCTCCCTGTGAGGGCCTCAGCACACAGTACTCTTCTTCCTATCTCTGAAATCCCTGGAGTCCACAGGCTCCTCTCCTCCCTGCGGGCACTGACTCTGCCTGCCACCTGGGGACTTTCCAACCCAATCGCAGCAGCTGCCTGATTGGCCTGCAACTGAAGTTTATACCCCTCATAAATACACCTTGCTCCAGCCCATAAACACGATGACGCCATTCTTTTGCTTAGAAATGTTCTTATCTGTTAATTGTCAGCTGAAAGAAACCAAAGCCCCTGGGCCTGACCTTCATAGCCGGCTCCAGGTGTCCCACTCGAGACTTTTGCTCTTCTGCTTCTTACATCCTGTGCTCCAAGGAGACTGGTGGTCTCAACATTTGCTGTATACAGTCTTAACTATTCATAATTTTTATTTCCCATATTCATAACAGTTCCTCTTCCCAAGATTTCTTTTTTCTTCTCTTCAGACTTCATTCTATGTGTCCTCTGAGGTCAAATTCAAATGCTACTTCTTTAAGCCTCGTTCATTCCAGATGCAGTTGCTCCTCCTTTTCAAAGACAATGTCTCCTTATTTTTCTAACTCTTGTCTGTCTGTCAATATTCTCCTTAGGCAAGAGTCTGGCTTACATACAGGTACTGAATATCCAGCCAGAAGGCCTGAGGCTGAAGCCCACCCTGGCTGCTTCCTTGCTGTGGGATTTGAAGCGAGTCACTTAACTTGAGCCTTAATTTCCTCTTTTGTCACAATATGGGAGGTGGATGAGAATTTCACTAGAATATAAGCACTACCTTAAAATAATGTTCTTCCAGGTCTCTAGGAGGCTTGGAAGCCAAATAAAAGTCTCTGCTCTCCTCCAAGTCTCAGTAACCGCTCCACACAGCCTTCCAGGGCTGTGAGCTCTTGGAGGATGGTGTTGGTGGCTCTTCATGGTCCCTCCCTTAGCAGGAGCCTGTCATGTTGCTCACACTGGAGGATCTGCTCTTTAAGCAAATCCTGCAAAAGTGCCACGTATGGCCAGGGTGACATCTTTCACAGAAAATAGGTAAGTAAGGAATTTGACCAGGGATGGCCAAAGATGCCGCATTCCATGATAAAAATCAGGTGCCACCTCTCAGAGTCCAAGACTCTAACAGCGTGATGGTTTAGTTGGTCATAGATGAAACAGTGACAGGAGCCCTAGGGACCACTCAGCATAGGCAGGCAAGTTCCCCAAGTGCTGGACACATTTCACGCTGAATACAGCAGGCAGGCTACAGCTCCATCAGGAGGCCGGGTTTCCGCTCTTCCCGGGGGACTTCTTCAGAGTGTCACATTGCTTACCTCGGAAGGCACCGTTGCTAGGCAACCATGAGCTCTTTCAACCACTTAAGTTTTAAGTGCATTTTATGAAATTTCTCTGCTTGACATCCTTGAATGATGGCGGGGTTTACTAACGAGAAAGAACAAGCCTGGAAATGGGGAGTTCATGTGCTTGGGGCCCTTAACTCCATCAGCTTCTCCAGGTGGAAATGGGGGTGGGTCCTGCCCGATGGGAGTAATGAGTGAGCCAGGAAAAGGCACTGCAGTGCCAGGCAGGAGAGTCCACGCGGGCTGGGAAGGCTCACGGAAGCCTTGCATCTCATCCGAAAGCAGTGACTACTAGTCTCATTATGCCCTTTCAAAATACAGATTTTCACAAAAAAAAAAAATATATATATATATAGTTATATATATATTATATAATATATTTTAATATATATATTTATATATATTATATTATATATATTATAATATATAATATAACAATATATAATATATAAATTTATATATATATTATATTATATATATTATAAAATATATATTTATAATAATATATATATAAATATATATATATATATTTTTTGATCATTTTGTTTTCAATTGGAGATTTCTGCATTTAATCTGATTTTTATGGCGATTTAAATCAGTGCAGCGGCCTTTGTCTTCCATCTGATTTATGACCTTCCTCTGAAAGATTGCCCTGGGGACCCCTCAGGCCCACCGCTGACCTCCCTGCTGTGGTGTCTGGCTCCCTCGCTGGAGGAAGAAGGGGAATTGGAATTGACTGGGTTCAGCACTGCCCTTCCTGTTTCTCCGCGGGCGCAGCACAGAGCCTCCTCCAAGCAGAGCGAGCCCTCATCCTGCAGCGGGTGCGTAGGGGATAATACATTTCAACACTGGAACTTGGAGGAGGGTTCCATTTGTTTTTTCTCGAATGTTTGGAGATGATGAATGGTGTGTAAGCCCTCCTGATTGCTCTTGTGCCCCCGAGACAAATTCTGACCACAGTTTACTTCACCAAGAACCAACAACTCCGATTTTATTTTTAGCTTTAATCCAGTCCTGTGATGATAATTAGCCAATTATATTATTGGAGACATGGGAGCTGAGTTACTTCTCAAAAATATTTTAAAGTTGCCAAGGGCCATATGCATTTTATTAAATCATTTATAATAAAACATGTTAGAATCACATTTTGTAAAGACTTCCTTCTGTATGCACTTTTTTGAACATAAAACCTTTTATTTTGATGTTCACAACGACCCTGTGGAATGACCCTTGCTCTGTGAAAGTAGATACTAGCTCCAAATTGTGCAGATGAGGAACTAAGACATGGGAAGTCATGTGATCTGCCACAGAACATGGCAGGATCTGGGACCTCCACGTGAGACTTATAACTCCAAACCCACTGCTTGGTTACTAACAATACTCTAAGTCAAGCGTCAAAAAATCATATTCAGTGATCTAATACTAACACCCAAAGTGGCTAAGACATCGAGAAGTAATGTTTCATCACGTAGGTGCTATTACTTCCCTTTTCACTGATGAGGAGAGTGGAGCAATGACAAGTCACACAACTTGCCAAACAAGACGTGCCTAAGGAGAAGGATGCAGTCCTGGGGGCGTGGGGGACTCCTAAACACCACTACAACAAACACAGCAGATTTAGGGCAATGAGTAGAGGCAACCCCAGTGATGAAAAACAAGTTCACCAGTTCATTTGGGGACCCATCATGTGGCCCCAAACTCATTATCACCTACCAGCCTGCTGAAGGGTTTAAGGTTTGGGTTCTGAAGGAAGAAGAACTATAGGCTGTCAGCACTCTGGAGGTGAAGAACACTAGGCTCGAGGGCAAGCATCTCAGCGCAGCTCAAGTAGAAGGGTGTGCAAACCCCTCCTGAGAAAGTTTAAATAAACTTCAATGCATGTGAGGAACCGGGCATGGTGGCGCACACCTGTAATCCCAGCGGATGGGGAGGCTGAGGCAGGAGGATTGCAAGTTCAAAGCCAGTCTCAGCGTGGGCAAGGCACTAAGCAACTCAGTAAGACCCCTAAATAAAATACAAAATAGGGCTGGGGATGTGGTTCAGTGGCCAAGTGCTCCTGAGTTCAATCCCCAGTTCAAAAAAAAAAAAAATACATGTGAGGATCATAATTTCCTGTTTGCCCTGGTCACCTCTGTTTTACGTCTGCTGTTCCATTCCAGAGTAACTGTTAAGAGTACCCTTTCCACCCTCAAAACCTCCCCGTATGAATAGTAGGTTACATGGTAAGGAAATTAGAGTTTCTGAACAACCAGTCCTCGAGTGAAAAAAAGAAAAACAAAAAAACCCCTAAATTTTGTTATATAATTAACTTGAAGGTAGATTCTAGTTACTAGCTCTTTTACCTTGGTTAAATCATTAGTTATCTCAGTCTTTATGTCTTTCATCTGCAAAATGGTGATTAAATCATGCACGTTGATTCTGAGGATTGAATGACACACCTGTATTGTCTCTCAGTAAGTGCTTGCTCCATTCCTCATTTCCGGTATCATTTATTTAACATTCAAATGCATGCTGACAGTTGCATTTCTCCACACATGCTACTTCCTTTCCAAATTAGATACATTTCTCAGCAGCCATGAGCAGATGTTAAATAATTGTATGTCTCCAGATACTCAAAAGGTTTCTTTGTTGTTTGTGTAGCAAATGTTTGTTGATAGTGGATTTGCCTATTAATTGATCATATTGAAATATTGAAGCATTAAAAGATACAATCATCTCATGGAATCAATGTTAATGCTAGAAAGCCACCCAGCTCAACCCCTTCATTTAATAGGAGAGAAAACTGCACTCCAAGAAAAACAAATCTTACTCTCCTGGGTATAAGCAAGTCCCTCTTAGTGGTTAAAATGCTTCTTTCAGGTTCCCAGAGATTTCCTTAGCAAGCAACTCTAATAGTTTACATGCATACCATGCATTGCAGGAAGAATTTTTGAATGCATTATCTCTTTCTGATTCTTATATATTCATTTTTCACATAAAAAATATACTTCCTTCATCAAAGTACTGCAGTGGCCTTAAAGTGAATCACGTGTTCTATAAGAGGTTATGAGCTCTTCATGGAAACACTGCATTGGATCTTAAGACAGCACTGACACAGTTTAGCTATAGAGAAAGTCAGTTCAAGTTCAGGTTTGCAGATACGCTTGCAGATGAGAAGCTGAGGCATGGGGAGGGGTCTTTCAGCTTTAGAGACTGATCTGCATAGGATCTCAGGACTGTCATCACACACAGTGAGGGGAGACAATGAGACACAGAAGTTAGTCTGAGGCACACTCCAGAGTCCTGCTGAAAGTGACTGGACTTGCTAGAAAGGGTAATTGCAGAACTGACCGGGCAGCTAAGGCAGAGTGAAAACAGGTCTCAAGACTTTTGAAGTGGTCAGTGTTGAGAAATAGAATCAGGTGGGGAAAGAGTGGTGTGGGGAAATCCAGGGAGATGGAGAAAGGATGCTTAGCCATAAGATAAACCATTGCCATGATTTTAGGCAATGTTCTCATTGGGCAGAACTCAGGGTTTGGCCACTCCAGGACTTACGACCTGTACTTCCCTGATTGACACCCATCATGTTTTATAGTAATTTCTTATTAAAAATTAATCACATCACTAGACTGAGAACTACGTGCAGGTAGGGGACTCCAACCTAGTACCTGGCAAGCACACTCTAATTGTTCAACGAATATTTGTCATCACAAACAGAATAACTGACAAACTGCATAGAACAGGACCTTATTCATGAGTCTAGATGGGATAATAATAAAACCCTTCATAAGGGAGGTAATGAATGGAACAGAGAAAGCTCTAAGGTGGACATGGAGGCTAGATCCTATATACCAGGCTGCTCTCTGGTCATGCTGTGGACTCACTTCCATAAACAAAATCCAAGTCAACCTGGCAGAGAAGGAGACTCCATAGGATCCTTGAAACTCAGGCTGGAATATATGACTTAACCCCATGTCTACCCAGAGAGGAGCCCCTACCACTGATATTCCCCGTGCTTGCTAAGATTAGCTCAGAGGACCAAAGTCTGATTGCCAGAGAGGTAAACAGTGAGCAGTCACTAAGGCCTTGGAGTACTTGTCCCTTCCATTTGGTCATTTAAAGTAGACAATTCCAGAAGATTCTGTAAAGTCTACATATTGGTTTCACTTTTAATTGTCACTCTATGGATAATACCTATTGATTTTTTTAAAATAAGAGCAAGAAATACTTGGAAAGGTTTTGATCATTTCCATTAACTTTATTAGAACTATAACAAATCAGTCATCTCTTATGACTAGAGCACTTCTGCAGAGGAGTCAGAGTCCTGCATTAGATTTGTTTTGCTGCATTCTCTGCCTTTCTCTAAGAAAGCACCATATGTTACTTTGCTATATTTCCCAGTATTTTTTTCTTCCCAACCTATCCTTTTGTTAATCTCTTTACTTTCATTGTAAATGATTTTACGTAGAAAAGATTATTTGCTTACTTGTTTAGTGGTGAATTAAAGACTTCTGGAAATATCTAAATTATTCAACATGCATTAGGATCTGTTAACATTTTCTTCATTTCCCATTTTCTATAAACAGTCTAAGGTAGATTTTAAGGATAATTCAGGCTCAGCTATGAGTCATACTGGGATAAGTGCAGTGTGAGGTGAAGTTGAGCTATGGCCAGATCGAAACCAATGGAAGGAACTAACTCCAGTTATTTAACTGTGTGTCCTAGAGCTTATGCAAGGGTACAAAGTAGGATATGTGCTCAGACAGATGGAAAAGTGAAGGAGTGAATGAATCAACCAGTTGAAAAGGGTGTGTGTATTAACTGCAGCAATACAAAGTAATATCCAAAGAGGCCAAGGCAAATGCCTCATTATTAGGAGTGATAACATAGACTCAGGCCAAATCTGTGGTTCATGATGTGAGTTTCCCTGATGTGAAAGGATGGCACAGCTCTGTCTTGAAGATGGGCAGGTGGCAAGAACAATGAATAATAATAGTAATGATAGTAATGTGATCATAGCAATGTGAACTACAGTCGAGTTTGAGACTCTTATCATGGAATCAAAAAGTTGAGTAGAAAAAGAAAAAGCCACATGGAGACAAAAGGGCTCCATTTGGGGGTAAAGGTGAAGATGCAGACTTGTGGAATTCAGAGGCTCAGAGTTCATTAGACTGAAACGGATCAATGACACCAAATGTCTTTCAATTCAGAAGTTGGATGCTCTCAATACACTTCTTTCTGTTTTGATGAGGACTGACTAGAGACCAGAAGGGAAGTCAAGACAGAAATGAAGGGTTTCCAAATCACATGGCAGAAATGAGTGAAGTAGGGGTGATACCAGGAATTTCCTCCTAATGCAACATTTTCTTGCTTACCATCCAAGATGAAAATCTTGCCCAGAGTAAAGGGGAGACTGGAATGAAGACAGCAAGAAGGGTGGGTCTGCACATCTGCCTGAAATCTCTATGATCATTTTTGGAAGAAGGCTCCATTTCCCCCCATTTTACAGACAAGGAAACTGAAGCTTCTGGAAATCCAATAACGTATCAAAATTTTCCATACAGATATCAAATCTAGCTCTATCCCAAGCTCACTGAACTGTCTGCTACCTTAAGACTTTAGAGATTAAGTCCATGAATTATGAAGGAGAGAAAGACCCAGCTCTTCTTCTCCTCTGGACTGGACAATGCTCATCCTCCTAGCTATTAGGAAGTATTGTCATCTCCAGGCCTTTGATCTGGAGTCTGACTCAAGTCATCTTAATATTAGCCAATCTCCTGTGTTGATTGTGTTAGGTTCTGAGGGCTGTAAAAAATGTGATACTTAATTCTTGTCCTTTCAGTATTTACAACTTAATTGGTAAAACAGAATCAAAATTATTATCTAGCCATATAATCATGTCACAACTTCAGTACAGAATTGTCATGAAACAGTACAAAAAAACAAATAGAGGGGATCGGAATAATAGGAACTGCTATAAATAGAAGAGAAAGGATTTTGCTTCTGCCTAGAGGATTAGTGGGACTGGGAAGAAGGGTACTGGAGAAGGTGATCCTGTATGGTAGAAGGGCATGATTAACTACAGGAGTCTTCTAATCCCTGGATCCCTCTAGTGCTGGTCTAATCCTTTATCTGTATTCTTCATTTTTTCCACATGTGTAGATGTCTATTTCCCTTTCCAGCATCTAAACTCAGCACTAACCCCCAGCTTGCTGAACACAGATGGGTAAGGAGATACATGCCATGGAGAAATTGACCATTTCAGAAGCCACAGGGTCTGGTTCACACAGCAAGACATCACTAGAGTTATCTTTGCTCCTTTTTTAAGGATTAAGATTTCTCTGGCATTCTAGCATGAAAATTGAGTCATTGTGAGTCAGCAAAAAGAAAGAAAATTGAATTTTGTTAAGGTCAAATTGACCACTAGTACTGCTTATATGTTTTAAATGGAAAAAAGTGGCATTTGCTTCTTGAATCTAAACATATGCTCCATTTACATTCCATGGAACACCTTCATTCCCAAGAATTAGCTCCAATGCTGTACTATATAGATTTATACACACAAGGGTTAAAGTATTAGAAACTATCTTAAAGCTACTTGGAAAGTGAACAGCCAATGAAAACCACTTTTGATGAGGTAATGCTGTTTGCTTGAACTTCATTGGTTGTGTCTAAAATTCCTGTTTCCAGGAGTTGGAGGACAAGTTTCTCTGCAACCAGAAAGAACTGGATATTCTCCAATTGCTTATGTAAGATATTTTATGATCACTCAATAAAAGCAAGTCCATCCTCAACTTGCCAATAGCATCCTTGAATTATTTCCCAACAGCACTCAAACATAAACTAGACTGCAGGGGTTTCTGTTTGTTCCAAAAGAAAACCTACCCAAGAGATTAAGGAATGCACAGCTAAATTCTCTGTAATTATGTTTGTGTTCTCTGCTGGGAAGAATATTGAACTGGGAGTTAACACACCTGGTTCCTCATTCCAGCTCAGACACAATCACCTTTGCAACCCTGCACTGCTACTCACTACTTCCAGTTTAGTTACTTTAGTTTCTTCTCCCTTTCCTTAAGACTTGAAATTTCTTAGCTGATAATGATAATAATTGTGAGTCCCACCCACTTCGTAGAGTTTCTGCATGCAAACCGTGCAATAGTTCTCAAAGATGTAAATGACTACCTCAACTTCCAGGGTTGCCTGTAATTTTAAGGAGAGATGACATTAATAACGTCTTAGTTTTGAGGCAATGTTAGCACCCTTTACAAGCCTCTTAGCTAGAAGTGATACCTCCATATGTTAAAAATCCCAGGAGCTGAGAAGGCAGGCTGTGCTGCAGTGCTCGGGAGAAAAATTCAGGCTTTCTGTAGGTAGAGCTCTATCTAAGCCAAACTGCCATGAGGCTTAATTATCTAATTAGAATAGTGCTCTTATCTCTGTGAAACATAAATAGATTGTCCTTAACATTGGGAATTTGAACATCCATCTTCAAGCCCACTAGGCTTTGAAATGAACTGCCCACATCACTTTCCAATGTCCAACCATCTGAGTCCACAAGCCACCACACAGGCACATCTGCAGCTCTGAGTCTGCTATGTTGGCAAGAAGAGAAATGCAGCATATTCCTTTTCTAGACAACTGTGCGAATTATAGATTTTAACATATTTGAAGGCAAAACTTTTGATACTCTTACTACCCAACTCCTACTTCCCAAATCACTCCACCTCCCAGCCTGTAAATGGCAACTTCATTTGTTGCAGTGTTCAGACAAAACACCTTGGTGTCATTCTTGTTTCCTCTCTTTCTCTCCACTCAACTTCGAATCCATAGCCAATCCTGTAGACCTGCCTTCAAAATGCATCCACAATCCAGCCCCCTGCCCACCATTTCTTCTGTTAACACTTCAGCCAAAACTGCTGTCATGCACCCCTGGATTATTACAATAACCTCCTAACTACTCTCCCTGCTCACGCCTCTGGCCCTGGGCAGCCTATTGCTCACACAGCAACCTGAGTGGTTCTTCTCAGAAAGGAAATGAGCCACATCACTCATCTGCTCCACTCTCAGGTGGCGCCATCTTACTCAAAGTAAAAGCCAGAGACTGACAGAGATCCAGCCCAATACCCATCTCTTCCTCATCTAGTACTATTGCCCACTTCAAATACCACTAGCTCAAATACATCAAGCACTCTTTCCCTACTTTTGACCCCTTTAACCCCCGTTCTCAGGCCATTGATCTTGTATTCATGGTTGCACAATTGGTTGATCTGCTTCTCGGATGGAATTATACCATCAGATTTCCTGATTCTCTTGGGACTTCAAAGCTTCCGTAATCACTTGAGCCAATTCCTATAGTAAGTCTCTTGTCTGTATCTCTTCTATGTTATTTTGATTCTGTTTCTCTGAGAAACCTTGACTAATAATTTAGATATACATATTCTTACATTCATTATAAAACCAAATGCTCATGTGTGTATATGTGAATACAAAAGTACTAATGAGACACTAAAAGTGTTGTCTATTATCTTGACTATAGACACTTAAATTTTAATGTATGAGTAAGTTATTCTCTGAGAACAAATTGAGAACAGTTATTCATGTAGGTTGCAAAGAACGTATTTCATTACCTTTAGATATGTGGAATAAAAATAAAGATCTGGAAGAATCAGTCTGCCTCTAAAAGATTTCATTTATGTGCAAAAGGGGGCATAAAGGAACAACATGGCATAAGTTAATGATAAAATTATTGTGACATTTGCTAAAATTATAAGGAAGATTTTATTCAGGACCATTGCAGTAGGTGTTGAGATTATTGACATAGGGGAGAGAGATAACCTACAAATATTTTTTAAAAAGATATTTGAGGATTGATAGCTAAGAAGCAGAATGAGGGAATTGGAGGATAGAAAATCACTAAGAGGAGTCAACCAGGGAAGGCTGATCCTTGCTAAACTGACTTAGCAGGATTCTTGCTGATTCTTGACTGAGTAAGCCTGTAACCAGCCCCAAGGACCAGGTCTTGTCTGAAAGAGGACTCCGAGGAGCTTGGCAAAGGAGGGGATCTTTGTGACATAAAAGGTCATCTCAAGAACTCATCTGAAGCCATTTGTCTGCAAACATCAATAAGTAAGAATCAGCCATCATTTAATTCAACAGTAGGCATTCAGGATCCAGCACTGGAGTTGAAGGATAGAAATTCAAACAGGACGAGATCCTGACTTGGGAACTTGCACTCTCATGGGGAGACTAAGGTTTAAATTGCTAATTGTGATGTGATTCAGTTGGGCTTTAATACAGGGATGAAGCGCATGCTCCAGGGCGGGTGGAGAGGGCTTATTTAGTGCTATGCAGAAAAGGACAGAGGGCAAGGAAAGCTTCACAGGGGAAATTCCTTTGGTTTAGATTTTGGTGGAAGGGGAGAGGTTTTCTGGTTAGAATAAATGATTGGATAAGGTCTTTCAAGGCAAAAGCAATAACACTTAGGTACAGAAACCAAACCAAATCAAAACCAAAACCAAAACAAAAACAAATGAGCTCATGGAGAACTGTGCAGGACCCTATGTTGGGTTCCTGGAGGGACTTGGAAATGGGTAAGGCTGGTGGCCACCTGGAGCCAGATGGTGAAGGACTCAGCTCTAAGCCATTGTACTTGGGCTTGATCTCGCAGAGGGAGCAGAAAAGGGAATGCCAGATTCACGGTATAGAAAGATTTCTCTGGCACAGGTGAAAGAGAACAGATTAAAAAAGAAATAGATCAAAGGCAAAAGGACTGATTTGACAGTTTCTAAAGTCTAGGAGAAACAAAATAGGGTTTTGATGAGGGCTATGCGGGTGGAAAGGAAACCATAGATTTAGAAGGTACAGATTTCCATTGGCAATCTCATGTTAATTATAAGGAAACAGTGGAATTTTATAATGGCTCCCAGATAACTGAGTGTTTGTGAAGACCATGGTGGCATTGGCAAGTATACAGAGTATCAACAAAATAAAATAAAGTAGGTTTCCTGTGGGGCATATAGTGATTTGTTTTGACTCTGTTGATCTGACGGTGCTGAGGGGCTTCCAAGTCCACATGCCCATAATGCTGATCTGCACATGGGGTCATGGCATTTAGGGAAGTAGAAATTGAGAAGGAATTGAGAGGTGGAAATTGAGAAGAAATCACTGTACACGGAATAGGAGCTTGAAGCCCTAGAGAAGAAGTGTACACAGCAAGAAGATCATGTGAGAGGATAATAAAAGATGGTACCTGGGGTGTACTCACACACTTAAGAGAAAGCACTGTGCGTCCAATTAAAAAAAAACCTGGAGTTTTATGCTACATAGCTCCAACTGTTTCTAAGGAAGGTATATTAAGTTTGTGAGAAAAGCTGTGTTCAGAGAATACACTGATTTAGGATGTGCAAATGTACCTAATTACTTTGCAAATTAGAGAGAGAATTGAAGTGTTTTTAGATTAAAAAATAGGGGAAAGGGAGTCAAAGAGGAAGGCTAAATTCTTCCTACCTTAGTGTTCAAAGAAGCCCTGGTGGAAACTTCAGAAAAACCACATGCCAAAGAGAGATTTGGAGTAAGTTCAATGTTGTGATTTAAATTCTTCTCCCCAGATGAAAACTTCTGCAAGTTTGCAACTCATCCATGTTGTGTCTGTGGATTCATTGGTCTGGGGTAGGAGAAGGAGTGGTCACTTCTCAAAGAGCAATGGATTTCCACTTTGGGCTATTTAGTGCAGTGAGAAGACAATGGTCATGATACAGAAAGCCATGAGAGAAGAGGCCCCAAGAACTGACACAAAAATTGGTAGAGGGCCTCCTATGACCCCCAGGGGCAGGAGAGTTCCCACTGACTCGTGTGTTACACTGTGTAGACATTCATAAATGATGCATATGAACAAAACATATTTGTATAATGAGTTTAGCTATCTAGCTGTGTGATCCTAGGCAAGTTGCCAATATTCACTCATCTATTGACTCACATATGCTTCTGCATCCATATATCAAATTCAAATTCAAAATGATAGCCTCATTGAGATGCTCAGCAAGAACCATCATGTCTGGCTATATATTTAATTGTCTTTTTACATTCATTGCCATGTGTATACGCAAAATGTTACTTCATTGTACATCCTGAAATAATACAGGAGAAATATATATACATATATATATATATATATATACATATTAAAGCTTTCTATTAATCTCTGATTGTAGAAAATGACAATTTTAATTTCATAAGGATTTTGAGATAGCCCAATCATGTAAAAGAGTTAATGGAGGCTTATAAATATTTCCATGATACAAAAAAGTAAATCAGAAAGGATTTTCTGTAAAAAGCAATACAGGAAAACAGACCTTATGTGCATTCTGCAAGCAGCTGGTATCAAATTTTCATGTTGCCCTGTGAGTCCCAGAGGACACCCTTATTCAAGCTGCAGAGACTGCAGAGATGTGGGTGTGGTTTCTAACACAGAAGTGACTGTCTATGAATATTCATAGACACACACTAGATAAAGCCCTCTAAAGGTTTTCTGGGAATAGTTAAAATAGCAACAGTAAATTTTGAGCTAACCAGATATAAGCAGTTAAGACAAGATGCTGAACTCTGAAAATGAATGTAAACAGCACCCCCTCTCAAAGTCTTCATGCCTAAGGGAGTCACCTTTGAATCAGCCTCCTCTGAGATAAAGAGTGTGTTACTTGAAATGAATTGGTAAGAAACAAAAAGTGCAATTCACAGATAGCCACAAACAATAGAATCACATTGTTCTTAAGACAATGACTTATAATTGGATATTTCTGGATGTCAGAAAAAAATTCCAAAACTCAGATAACCTCAAACTTTCCTTCCATAGTATTTATTTTAGCAAAATTATGCACTTAATGGTGTCATGATTTTTTCTATTCACAGACTGATCTTTGCACAAATAGGGAAAAATACAAAATTGCATAAAAGTCCAAATACTTTTAATTTCCCAATCCAAAAATTATAAACACTGTAATATGAGATAATTACTACCACATAGACAAATTCCTTTATGTAAATTTATCTACATATACATCTATATGCCATCTATTTATGTGCACATACACATAGGCATAATATTTTACACATTTAACAACATTAGTGGATTAACTACATATTGTTTGATCTCTTTCTTTTCAAGATACATCAAGATAATTTTAAAAAATTATGAAGGATCTCAAAATTCTACACTATGGATATACTACCACATGTTTAAATGTTTGTTGTGTACATAGTGGTTTTCAGCTTTTTGCTATCATAAATAAAAATATAATAAACATTATTTTACATAACTCCTTGTGAGCATTTCTGATGACTTCTTATGAATAAATCTGTTTATTAAAACTAGTCAAGAGAATGCCTTCAAAACTTCGGCACATTGATGTGTTGATGGGGATGGTGCCAGGCTGGGACTGTGGCCAGGCTGGGGCCACTAGCAGCCATGTCTCCTGCCAGCAGAGAAGGACAACTTCCAGAAAAGGGCCTGAAGCCAATACATGAGGAGCAGAGGTGAGCCGATAGGAGAGAGAAATGGAGATAGATGATGGAGAAAGCAAAGAAGACATATTTTAATTTGGGGTTGGAACACAAGAGAGATACAACGTGTGAAAGCAGAATTCTAGATCAAGAAGCCACAAAAGTAAAGATCTTCACTGCTCCTTGCCATGCTTTATGAATTGTGGAACACAAAGAGGAAGACATCATATTTTCAAAATCCAGGGGCTCGTTTGGAGTCAAGGTGCAGGGGATGAGAGTTCCCGTGGCTCCACATCGTCACCAACATTTGGTGATGTCAGTGATCTGGATTTGGCTATTCTCATAGGTAGACTAGGATTCTGAGCATAAAGGGGTCTGACGGTGGTCAGACTCTTCCAGACTGATTTCACAATTAAATAATTTAGGAATCCATTGTAGAGATCTAGAAGAGATACTGCACTACCCTTCAGAGGAAAAATAATCTTCCAACTACTTTTGCTCAGGGACTAGACTGACCTCCCAGATTCTACCTTTTAGCCGGTAGTTCCACATTTCATTTGTAAAATTGGGTAACATTTAAAAGTAAATAAGAATTAAATCTTAAAAGTAAATGATGGAAAGAGTCAAAATAGATAATATAAGACGGTAAGATAAAGTGGTATAAAATAAGCACTATTGCAAACGCAAAGTCAAAGCTAAGAATCCAAGACATGATAAAAATCAGATAATGAAAAGTGGAAGTGAAGATTAAAGAAAATCTTAGATTTAAAAAAACAAATCTTAGCTAGCAGAGTAAACTAAATAAAGTCACAAAACAGAATATATAAATATCTAAGAGAAGGTAATAAAAATGGCCAGAGTAATACGTGAGACCAGAATTCAGGGGTTAGCTGAGGCTGCTGTGGACTGCCCCTAAATCTCAGGCTGAGTTCTTATTCCTGGCCTGGGAGTCTGTTGGCTGGGATTTCTGGCCTTTGAGGTTCTCTGGTAGATGATTTCAGGAGAGCAGACCCTGAGGTTTAAGCTATAGAAATTCCTTATTGCATTTCCCCTACCATGACCTCCCTGATCATTTCCAAAGCTGACCTCAGCCCTCCATGCTTCTCCAAACATGGCTGATGCAACCTTTAACATGTATTTAAATACCTGATTTTTTTTTTCTTTTTTGGTACCAGTTTGTTTGGGAAAAGGGAAAGATTAAAACAAAACTTATACTTAGCAAAAGCCCCTGTGTTTACTCTTAGCCCTTACTAGCATTTTCAAAAGAAGAATCATTCCACACAGGATACCCTCCCAATTTGTGAAACTGGTTTAAATTATTTCTGGGCTAGTACAGTACAGAAGTATACTGCTTATTTCATTTCACATGCTCGAAGTTCTCAGAGAACTGATATTTCTCCTATTATTTATTTCAAAGAATACGTGGCTCGGACTGGTTTGACTCTCAAAACCTACGAATAGTTTTACCAAGGTTTCATTTCATTTTTCTAAATAAATGCTAGCTTTTCTGAGATGAAATTGATAGCATGGAGATATAAATAATGAACAAGCTTTTTCTTACTTGGACTAGTTTGGGTTCATTTTATTTGATCAACCTGAAAGGATTATGTCATAGCATGATTTAAACTGAGCTAATGTCCATGAATAAAATTTCATCTTGACCCAAAAAATTGAGGAATTTATGGGAATTTCTGTTCATAAATGAGTGTTCATTATTTCTTACCAAACTTTTTAAGATTATTTTCTTCCCTATTTTTTCTTTCTTCAGTGCTGAAAAAGCTTTATAAGGGCCCAAACAGTCTGGATAGTATTTAGTTTAAAGTATAGGGGTCTGTATTCTTAAATAATATTCTCTCTCTCCCTGCCTCTGTCTCTATTTTTATCATTATCAGGCATAGATTTCAGTATTAAGTAAATTTTTCATTAAATGAATTGGAAAGATATTCTTTTTTTTCTTTTGACATAGCATAATTTATTTGTTATAGATACTAAATCTTTTTGGATATTCAAAATAAAAATGGAGATGAAATTAGAAGTTGAGACTACAGTATTTTTCAAATGTATTTTTTTTTACACAAAAGTCACATTTTGTCATATCTATGGTCAAATCATATCTTCTGTCAAAATTTCAAATGAAATAAAATTTATTCATAGGAAGTTTTACATATATATTATTAAAAATTCCTTTGATTTAATTAGTTGTATACTCTTCTATTCATAACTTTATAGTGGCTTTTTTCTCTCTTTTTAAGAGATCATAAAAGTTTCCTCCAATTAAGTGTTTTCAAAAGACCAATACTTCATTTGGGGGAGACTTGTGATTATTTTATAAATGATCATTTTTTCCCATTTATTTTATTTATTTATTTATTTATTTATTTATTTATTTTTGTGGTGCTGGGGATTGAACCCAGGGTCCTGTGTGCAGGGCAAGAACTCTACCAACTGAGCTATATCCCCAGGGCCCATTTAATATGTTTTTGTTCTGAATTCTAATTGATGTGTACAATTTGCTTCAATACTTTATAATTATTCTTCATCTAAAATATTCTCTCCATCATTATACTGGATAATAATCCTATCTCATGTCACTTAGGAGACTATGTATTGGATTTATGATGTTATTAGTTGAAAAAGGAGAAACTAACTTTATTTTATCTGAATTGCTAGTCATTCACCCAACTATCAATTATTGGTTAATTAATCCTGGCCTATTTGGGAAAGCTATCCAAATATACTTGTACCAGAGATGTCTTCAACTGTAATACTTTATAGAATTAATTTTATAGTGTACTCATACACCTTTCACAGATGAGAAAACCATAGGTAAGACAGATAGCTGTGTCTTCCCCAATAGTTTAGATTATTTAAAGGCATCTGCCTAGTCTCAGCTTTCTGGAATGGAGTCAAAACCTGTTGGAGGGAAAAAGGCCTTGGAGCATCCACTTTCCATGTCACTGAGAACACACATGGAACCTCAGCTTCCGACTTAGAATCCATGTGTTCTCAGTTTAGGTTTTGCTCAGGTGACCTTCGTCATAGAGTTCCTGCATCACTAAGATTAGAAAGAGGGGAGGGAAACAAGGAATGAGGCCCATCTTCCATGGTAGATAGATCTATTACCCTGCTCTGATCATTGCACATGATATACCTCTATTGAAATGCTAGGCTGCACCCCAGGAATGTGTGCAATTACTGTGTATCAATCAAAAATAAAAATATACTTTAAAATGTGGGAAGGGAGTTAAATCTAGAAGACTTATTAAGAGCAGTGAGAAATGACATTTAACTCTGATGATAATGGAAAAGACAAACGCAGAGCAAGATACAGACAAGAGAAATAAGAAAGATGAGAGTGGAAAACCCTTTTTAATATAGGGCAGACAATTGTACTCACCTCAAAAGTTATAAAAGTTTTTTCTTGGATCATTAGTGTTGAATCAAAAGAAAACAGTATTTTTATATGACAGTTTAAAGTGGCAGGAAATAAAATATTTCATCTCGACAAGGTGTTTTTTCAATGAAATGCTTAAGAACGCCTTTAGGCATTGGTATACCAAAATGGACTTCTGTGAAACACATCTGGAAGATGCTAGATTAAAAGCTTTCTATTGTTTGGGACAGAGTCCCAAAACTGTGGAGTGGAGAGTTAACTCAGTGTGAGCTTGGGCACGTACACCCTCCACGTTCAGAGGAAAGACTGGCCTTGACCAGCTCCTGAGAGATGACCTCCATGCCCTTAAAACTTCTTGGTAAGGGTTCTTTGTATACCCGGGGCCTGGACCCCAACCACAAAATTTGTGCTAGCAGTGTGATCCATGAGGAACACCTGTTTCTGTTCACTTAGGTCCCTAAGTCACATTCTGTCACGTGACCCTGGAGTAGTGGAAGAGAGCCTGATAGGTTAAGGTTAGTCACAAAGGCCCTCCTTGCCAGTGGCTGAGCTCCAGTAAAAACCCTGGACTTCGAGACACAGGTGCTCACCTGTGCTTCCTGTTGCTTCCTGTGCTTCCAGGTGCTTCCCTGTTGGCAAACTGCAGACGTGGCATCGCCATGAGCGAGCTAGTCTGTCTACCTAACCCCCTGGGGGAGAGAGCTTGGGTGCATGCTCAGGCCAGGTTTCTCCTGGACACAGCCTATGCAAATCTTTCCTTTACCTATTTTCACCTGTAACATTAATAATAAACCTGAATCATGAGTGTGATGGCTTTACTGGGTTCCATGAGTTTTTCTAGTAAATCATAAAACCTGAAGGTGGCCTTGGGACCCCTGTCAGTCACTGAGAACTGGAAAAATCTTAAACAGGTACTTGGTAAATGTTGAGAGTAACTGATCCTTAAACTTGGAAAAGGCTACCAACAGCCTGGGATCCAGCAGGAGCAATAGCTTGGACACTGGATCGCATGTTTGTCACTATATGGTTAGAGCGGGAGCTTGATTGGTCCAGCCAAAGAGTGACTCACAAAAATTGAGGGGTCCCAGAGTGGAGCTCAGGGCTGGAAGTAAGGTGCAGATATTTGGATTTTGCACCTACTACCTCTCATCTCTGTATAAATGTCCAAATTAATTAACCTAAATCTGCCCTATTTTTGTCTCCTGGAACACAGAAATGCATGTTAGTTTAATGTATATAGATAGCTAAAAGTAGTATGTAATATTAGTTCAACAAATATGGGTGGTTGTTATTACCCTGATTGCATTGTTTTGTGGATAAAAATCCAAGGAAACTATCACAGAATTGATGATGGAATTATTTAGCTCATCTAGGAAAGAGAAGTTCCTCAGTGATTAATAAAGCTAGCCTGGTCTTATAAAATACTTCAAATATATTAAAGCAGTATTTTTTAAAAAATATAGACAAATATGAAATGTAACTGTGAATATGAACATACACAGATAGAAATCCTTGTCCTACAAGCCTTTCCTCACTCTTTCTTTTGAATATTCACATTTAGGATTCATTATTATGTCTTTATATTGTGGCTTTCTTTCTTTTGTAGAATTATTCGCATAGGATATACTGCTAGGGGTGAGATTACTTCTATAAAGGATAATTACATATTTTATGATTGTGCTATTTATAATCATATTATTTTATAACAAGTAATATGCCACAATTCAGTACTAACTAGACAGTACACACAGTCGCTAAGCTTTAGGATCCTGAAATCACTTGACTTGGCTTCACCAACCACTTCTGCCACCTAAAAGCTTGTGATATGACATTTGTCACTTACGTCCTGAGCATTACTTACTCCTTTATTGTGTTCCAATGATGAAAATACTTGGATTAGTTGGATGTTAGGAGGATTAAATGGGAAATTTAGATGAAGGTGGTTCAAATCATCCTGGCAATTGATACTCCAAACTGTGTATCAATCCAAAAGAAAAATATACTTTAAAATGTGGGAAGGGAATTAAATCTAGAAGACTTATTGAGAGCAGTGAGAAATGAGTCACGTGTGTTAATGTAAGTTCTGAGTATGCCCCATGGGCTTTCCATGAAGCTTCGCATGGGAATACAAGGATCTAACACTTTTTAAGATATGGCTAAGTATGTATTCATAACAATGAAAATAAGCATATGCTAGAGTTCATGGTTTAGGAAGGAGACAGATCCAACCATGCAGCTTAAGCAGAGGAAGTTAATCCTGCCCAGAGGAGTGGAGAGAGGGCCATCTGGGTGTTGGGGACCTGCAGTCAGTCCTCAGGTGTGCATAGGTTGCAGGAACAAAGAGACAATGAGAATTGTGAATCCAGTGGCAGGAAATTAGGCAGTGGGTAGAAGTGAGGAGGGTCAGCGTGGCACCTGGGTGCAGGCACAGAGTACAACGTTTCAGAGCCTCTGTCTTGAAGCCATGGTGCCCCTTAGACTGTGCAGTGTGTTCCTTCAGGGGCTAAGTGACTTGCCCTGGGTGCATAACTGAGACTCCTGCAGAACAGGCTGTCTGCAAGGCCTGCATTTCCAATGAGGTCCTCCTGATTTATTTCCTCTGCAGTAATTAAACTCGCCTTCCTTCACAGCAATGACTTCAAATGCCAGGCGCCCTGGGCCACAGTCAAGGTATTTGTTGTTGTCACTGTTGGGTGACTCAGGGACAAGTTTAGATGTCTCTTAACCCCTGCTGTGGCCATTCCAAATTTTTCCTGCAAAACCGAGGGGAAAGAGCCCCTCCACCACAATTCTGAGGCACAGCTCACAGCCCTCCTCTCTATTTGAACTGAAGACTGATAACAGTGCTATCAATCCATTAGTGTCCAGACAGGAGGTGGCCTCACCCTATCAGGGTGTGCTTGTCAGCATCTGCCTCCCAGGGCAGCCACAGGGGAGCAGGCCTCTTTCAAGCTGTGGGGAAATAGCAATTTGGGGAGACACTGGGTGCAAGAAAGTACATAAAATATAGAGACTGCAAGCCAAAGAAGATGTACAGTGAGCTTTTAAATATAAATAAGAATGCTGTTAAAGCCAGAATTCCACTTAAGAAATCCATGGACATTTAAAGGAAGGTTCTGTGTCCCATCTTCAAAGGCATGTGGTCATTGTCTCACTGAAGAGTGTGTGGGCAAGTTCCAATCAGCACAGAGCAGGACAAGGCAGCCAGCTTTTCTGTTACTGTGACCAAGATATCCAACAAGAACAATTTAGAGAAGGACAATTTTCATTTTGGCTCATGGGTTCAAAGATTTAGTCCATGGTGGGCCAATTCCATGGCCCAAGGTGAGGCAGAACATCATGGCAGAAAGATTTGGTGGAAGAGGCTGCTCTATTCATGGTGGCCAGGAAGTGGAGGGAGGAGGAAAGGGGCCACAGGGAAGATGCACCCTTCCAGGGCATGCTCCCAGTCACCCACCTCCTCCAGGCATGCCCCACCTGCCTACAGTCAGCACCCAGTTAGTCCATTCAGACCAGGGTAGACTGATGAGGTAACAGCCTCACCACCCAATCATTTCACCTCTGAGTATTTCTGAATGGACACAGGCACTTTGGGGGCCATCTCACATCCAAGCCATTACAGAACCAAAGAAAAGACACAGAAGTAAAGTCACTCTTTGCAAATCATCTCCCAGTAAATTTCAAGGCCAAGTAAATAAACCCTCGGGAAGTGAATGTGGTTGTGTGCAGGAAGATGTCAGAGACAAGAGCATCCACCATAAGAGAGACTCATCCCTTGCACACTCATGCATGCTGGGCACTAAGCTAAGCCTGTTATATGCTTTACCTTCATGATGGCCCTTTCGGGTAGGTACTTCATCATTCCAGGTGTGCCATGGAGGGACCTGAGGTACACAGAGTAGAGAGAACTAGACAAGGTCATTCACTTCAATAACTGGGTAAAGGCCAAGTGATCAGGGGTCAGATGTTACCACTCAGACTTCCAAACTCCCTCTGAAAACAGTGAAGAGATGCAGAAGAACATTGAACTAACAGTGGCATGGTCAGTTCTACAATTTTGTAAAGACAAACCAGGAGACGGGGATAGGAGAGGAGATGCAGAGACATGAGTAGAGGCAAGCAAAGCCAGACCATTTAGAGAGCTTTAGGTGACATCTAGGAAATAAGGCAGAAGCTGTGTCTCTGCTGAGAGGAGAATCCACTTGGGAGAGAGAAGGGAACTCTAGTGGTCCATCAGAGGCTGTTTAAGAGTTAAGAGAAGGGAACTCTAGTGGTCCATCAGAGGCTGTTTAAGAGTTAAAGCAACGAACAAAGCAGATATTAAGGACAACTCATTATTTTATACTCCTCAAAGGATGATAGGAATCTGCACAATTATGCAGGATTTATACACCATAAATATTTACTTGGCAATCTGGAAAATCTGATTAGTGATTAATAGACCGGGTTATTTTAAGCTCATGGGCCACGGTCATTAAGAAAGAAGAAAATTGCCTCTTTTCATGCATTAGATTTTAATTCCAAATAGAAGACTTATTTAGCAGCCTTGGTTACAAAGCTTATCAACACATTTGAAAAATGGAACAGCATGAACAAGTGTCACCCCGTCACTGCAGAAGCCAGTCCAGACCATGAGTCAGAGCTTCCAGAGAAGGAGCCCCCTTGGCTCATGTCTTAATGAAAGAAACAAACAAACAAAAAGTTGCAAACTGATCTGAGGACTTCAGTTTAAAAAAAAAAAAAAGAAAGAAAAGCAAAACAACAAACAGCTAAGTAGTCCCAAGAACAGTTTCCTTCTATTTCTCTCTGATGTGTCCTTGAAATCTACCCAAGGATTACTAAAGTCATCGTTTTCTTTTTTAAAGGGAAAGCAAAAGTAGTAGCTATTTACAGTTTTCCAGGGTAAATAAGACCACAGAACTGTGTCTATGAGAACACAGTTTGCCTGGTTCCAGAATATTCTTACACACATACACAAACACACACACACACACACACACACACACACACACACACACCAGCATTATGGGGTTCCAGGTCATGAAATAAAGTGATTTGATGTTTTTCACAAAGGCCAAGTAGACATTAAGTTCCTTCTGAGTCCTGTTTTTGAAAATTGTAACCTATAAAAAGATTTATCACTTGTGTTGAGTTTTCATAAATCATACTCAAAATAAAGCTGCATATTTGGAAAGCTGGGAACTTTCTGAGATATAGCGTACAAGCTTATTTTAAGGTAGGAAAACTGATCGAAGTTGATATAGATTATTATTTAGACATATTTCCTAAGTATAAAAAGAAACAAGAAGGCATGAAGTTAAATATTAGAAGGGTGTCATGTAGCGTTTTTTGAGCAATTTGAGTTTTTTAAACACACACCAAAATGTGCACAGATCTTAAATGTGCAACTCAGTGATTCTACAAAATGTGAATGTCCATGAAAGCAGTCATCAGTTCAAGAAAGAGAACTTGGCCAGCTCACTTCTAACTCCTTCCAAGACCTGTTTTCTCCTGAACAATGATGGGTACTGAATAATTTTGTCCCACCTCCCAATTCATATGCTGATGCTCTCACCCCCCATGTGATGGTCGTTTGATGTGAGGCCTTTGGGTTTAGGGTGAGGCTGCCATGACACAATTATTGCCTTTCTAAGATGAGATACAAAAGTGCCTGCTTTCTTTCTCTACAAATGCACCAAGAAGAGGCCATGTGAAGACAAAGCAAAATGGCAGCCACCTACAAGTGGGGAGAAGAGGACTTGGAATGAACCTCCTTGCTGTTACCTTGATCTTGGCCATCTCAGCCTCTGGAACTGTGAGGAATGAATGTCTGTTGGTGAAGCCACCCAGTGTTTATTTTGTTATTTCAGCCCAAGCAGACGAAGATAAATGGTAACCACCATTCTGACTTCTAACAGCAAAATTCCTTTTCCCTGGTTTTAAATTTGACATAAATAGAACTATACTGGATGAATTCTTTGTTTGGCTTCTTTGCTTTGATGAAACACAAAATTCATCCACATTAACCAGAGTAAGGGAAGGCTTTTTCTATTTCTAGTTTGTGGAAGGATATTTTTTATATGTTTTGCTTTTCTGTTTGTTTTACCATGAATGATGTTAAAATTTCTCAAATTTTCTTGAAACTAGAGAAAAGATGATATGATTTCCCATTCCCACCAACAGTTCCCTGCTAATATGGAGAATGACATCAGTTGATTTTCAAATGTTAGCTTGCTCTTACATTCCTAGAATAAGACTGGTCTAGTCAGGATGTAGTCTCTTTTTCCTATATTTTGCTGAATTAACTCTGCTAAAATGCGTTAGAATTTTTGCCTCTGTATTTGTAACATATACTGGCTTGTAATGTTCTTATTAAATTTTGGGATCAAGGATATCAAAAAAGTTGCCTTTATTCAATACTTTGGAAGAATTTTTAAATATTGGTATCACTTTTTTAATTTTGGAAGAATTTATTGGTAATGATATATGAGTGTGCCTTTGTTATTGTTTTGTGTAGATGCAATACATTTAGCAATGAGTTCAATTTCTTTCTGTTTTTGGTTGAAAAGTTTCTTTTTTATTTATTTTTATTTGTTCTAATTCGTTATACATGACAGCAGAATGCATTTCAATTCATTATACATGAATGGAGCACAATTATTCATTTCACTGGTTGTACATGATGTAGATTCAATTTCCTTACTACGTATCAGGCTAAAGACAATTTCCTGCTGCTTTCAGTTTGCATAAGTCATTTCCTGAAGGATTTTATCTATTTCATCCAAATACCTTTTTTTGGCAAAAGTTTTTTCTAATAGTCTTTTATCACTTCAATGTGGATAGGTTGTGTGGTAATCCTCATTCTTTGTACTGGTAATTTGTGTTTCCTCTTCTTTCCTTTCTTTCAGGCTGCATCCATTCTAGTTATTTGTCAAAGTAATTAAATTTTTAAGGGTCAACTTTTGATTCTGTTGCTTTTTTCTATTATACTCTTTTACATCTTATTCATTTCTGCTATCACTATTTTCCTTCTACTTTATTTAGTTTAATTTTGCTCTTATTTTTTTATCTTCTTTTCTAATATGTGCATGTAAAATTAAAAATTTGCCCCAGAACTGCAGTTGAATTTCATAAGCTCTTCTTTTTTTACTATTGTATCTTCCCTAGAACTGAATTGAGAATGTGCTTTAATTTCAATAGTAATTTCGCATTTGACCCACACATTACTTAGAGGTACATTGTTTAATTTCCAAAATTAGATTTTTAAATATTCTCTTCTGGAGATGAGACATCATACTCTGAAAAGATATTTATTCTTTAAGATTTGTTAGCTTTCTTCATGGTCTGGCATATGGTGATTTTAGTGAATGCTTTATGTTCACTTGAAAACCATGTAAATCCTGTTGTAATGGGGTGGAGCATTCTCTAAAGGTCAACCAGAACAAGTTTATTCCTGGTGCTGCTCAGATCTTTTACGTCCTTACTGAGCTTTGTCTGTTCTATAAGAAGTTTTTAACAGCCTATGTCTGTCACTTTGGATTTGTCTATTTCTTCTTTAAATTATGTTGTTGTTATTATTATTTTGCTTTATGGATCATGAAGGTCCTTCATTGAGGACATACAGATTTAAAATTTTAGTATAGTTTTGACAGATTCACCCTTTTATCACTGTGAAATGCATCTATTTCTAGCAGTTTCTTACCATATGGTCTATTTTGTATGATATTTACAAAGCTACTACACCTTTCTTTTACTGTTTGCATGACATATAGTTATTTATTTTGATCCATTTATTACATTCAAATTTAATGTGTTTAAATAAACATATTTATCCCATTAATACTTAATTTCTCATGGCGCTATGCTTATGTGTAACATTTTTACTTGTTTCCTATTTGACCCACATGTTCTATTTTCCCCTATTCTCATTTTTACATTTTACATTATTAAAACATTATTTTATTCCATTTTACCTCTGTTAGCTTTTTAGTTATTCATTTTTTTATGATTCTTTTAAGTGTTACCACACAACAAGATAGCAAGCATTTTCAGTTTAGTTCAATGTAGCATAAATTATACTTTTTCTACTTCTCAATAATGCTGAAACTGACAAAATTTTGACTCCATTCACCCCTTGTGGCATTCATGTTATTTTGTCACACATTTTAATTCTACAGGTTAATTTAAATCCAGAAAACATTTCCAATCTTTTTTTCTGCAGTCACTATTGCTTCATGTTTATCTACATAAATATTCTTTTTGATGCTTTTCAGTTTTTCTCTTATTTCTGTATTTTCATTTGATTCATTGATTCTTTTAAATATTTTCTTGCATTGTTCTTTAAATACAGGCCTGCTAGTAATTAATTTACTCAGTTTTATTCTAAATATGTCTTAATTTTTATCTTCATTTTTGAAGGACATATTTTCTGGGTATAAAAGTCTAGGTTGGCAGGTGTTCTTATGTTGGGACTTCAAAAGTGTCACTGAACTTTCTTCTGACTTCCATTGATTCTATAGAAAAGTCAACTGTCAATTGATCTATTATTTCCCTCTGATGACTCAGAATTTCCCCTTTCTCTGATTTTTAACAATTTAACTATGATGTACCCAAGTAGCCCTTCATTTATATGTATCAATATGACGATCCTTGAGCTGTCAGAAGCCATGAGCTGATAACCTACACTATTTTTAGAAACAATTCAGCTATCTTTTCCTTTAAAACATGCCTATTTTTCATTTTCTTTCTTTTCCTTCTCAAATACCAATAACCAGGAACATGAGTCATATGTCTCTTATCTATTTTATTTAACTCATTCTCCTTTCTGTGTTTCATTTTGGATATTTCCTGTTGACTATTTTTCTTACTCCTTATTCTGTCTTCCAATTTATTTAATTTGATGTTTAGTTCTTCAATTCAGAGATTTTACTTTTTCACTTAAAGAATATCCATTTGATTTTCTACATGGATTTCCACTTCACATTGAAATTCTGCATTTTTCTATTTTTCTTCTTTTTTCTCATTTTGTGGGACAACTTCACCATAGTTATTTTAAAGACCTTGTCTTCTGACTCTTATAATTTGGATTACTTCTTGATTTGCTTTAGGGCCTATTTTGTACCCATAGGGTTGGTCCAATAATTGTCTCTGTTCATATGCATAGCAATTTTTTATTTAATTTTTTATTGAATGTCATGAGAGTTAAAAAATTGTGGAGACATGGAATGATATTATTTTATACAAGGGTTTCTCCTTTCTGGTTGGCAGGAGGGCTACCACTTCAATCTGATCAGACTGCTCTGGGCCAGCCTGGTACAGCTATTTCGTTAAGACTGTCAATTTCTTTTCTGTGCCTGATCCTAGGGGATGTCCCTTCAGGGCTTTCAGTTGAGATCATTATGATTCATTGTCTCCTCCACAATGAGAAACTGCAGGAACTTCTGCTCTGTTTTCAGAGGTTTTCAGCTTAGCTCTTTAGCTTCCCATCTCACACCACATGGAAAGTTGACAATAGTCTTAAGAAGACCAGCTGTGCTGAAAGGTCTGCCCTTTCCAATTTTATCACTCCAGCTCCCAGTACATGCCAAATGCTCTGCTGGTTTCTCTGCTACCATGGTGGTCCTCTTCCAGAGGTCCCTGGATTCTTAGCCTGTAGATCTACCCAGACCTCTAGGGAAAAAGTTGGAACTGTGCATCTGTCAGTTCACCATCCTCAGGGGGATTCCAGTTCTCATCTCTTCTTTTCAGCTGTCTTATTTTCAGTTCTCATCTCTTGTTTTCGGGTGCCATTTCTAGTGAACATTCATTTTTCCAAATAACAGGAGACTATGGAAAATTCCACTCAGCTCTTCTGAGATTTGGATTATTTCTTTAGCCTTTTGTCTTGTGCAGGTTTGCAACCCAGCAGACATATTAAAGGGGAAACTAGGTTCAAGAACTTTCACATCTCAAACTCTGTCACTCAAACCCGTCATGAAAACTAAGATCATTTTTGCTTGTTTGGCATCCCAGAAGCAGTTCATGGGCTTGGAGCCCAGGTTCTATTTCTAGTCTGTGTCCAGAGTAAGAAAATGTCCGTGGAGAAAGTGAAAGATTCTGACTTCACCTTCTAGGGGTTCCTGTTCCTCTCCCTAGAATTTTACCCTGTGGTTCTCATATTCCTGTGGTTCTCTGACACTATTAAGTCTATAAATACTGTATTTTGTGTGACTTTTCTAATTGTTCTCAGTGGGAACATTGATCTGTTATGAAAGTCTCCATCTTATTCCAAGAAGAAGTTCTTATAAAATAAATGCTATTCTTTGTTGTTGTTTTTTTTTTTTAACTTCTACATATACAGTGCAATTTACTCAGGCATCTTTTCAAAAGAAGACAGGCAAAATAATTTTATTTTAGAGGAAAGGAAGATCCATACACCATAATTTATTATATCATTTACAAAAATCTCTGGGTACTTTTAATATATAGCCAAAGGTAAAAGAGACTATCAAAACTAATTTTTCTATAAATGTTAGTGCTTATATGACATGATATCTCTTTATGACTTCTACATAGGAAGTTTATTTTTTTACTCATAAATTTTGTGAGTGTGTTTTCTAGTTGTGCATCAAAGGATTGGTAAAATCAAGCTGTCTTGACTTCTCTGTCCCCTGCCCCCTCTTCAGTGACAATTGTTACAGACTAGCTCTGTTCATGCCCCATGCCTGTATCCAAACATTCCTTATTCCCTTCCCCTCCCATGTCATTTGTTAAAGAAAATGTTGATGATTTTCCGTTTCATCATGTAATCTGAGTTTTGGAGAGGTGTTGGCAGAGGAATTTGACTTTAAAAATATGCAGGCCTTTGAGACAAATACCAGGATATCATGACATAAGTAATTTTGAGGCCTCTTTCCCTCTATAGAACAACACTGGTGATAGTGCAGCATTTTACACTCACAAAGTGGTTTTACATGACCTCACGTTTACATCTCATGAAGTTCATAACAAAGTTGATATTATTATCCCCATTTGAAAACTGGTAACCTGTGAGGTTAATCGATTTCCCCAAAGGATGATAGCTGGGAGAGAAGTTATTGGACTGGGACTCAACCTCAGGTCTTCCAATTATAAATTCTGTGCATTTTCATTGACTTTGGTGATTTAATTGGATAACTAACATACCAGATATTGTGCTAAGAACTTGAAAAAACTTAACCATTTAAACTCCTTCTCTTCTGTCTGTGTAGCCCATGGGAAGGCAGACTGATGACTTACAATTTCCAGAGTGTAATGGTAGCATGCCTTGCAGATAACCGTATGTGAACATGAAGCATTCACTCTTAAACAAAAAAAGACAAGTCAGTAAAGACCTATCTGAGAAATGACACTTGTGCTGAGTTTCATAGATAGCAAGACTGTGTGTAGAAAAGAGGAGGAACAGTGGCCCAGAGGCAGCAGTAAATGGAAAGATGCAGAGGTGTACGCCACAAATGTTTGAGTATTCTAAATATAATCTATTTGGGGAATCATTCAGAAAGTAATCATTAACCTATATTCTATTAAAGATGCCTAGACCTAGAAGGCTTCCCCAGGGTCTGCACAGTCAGTCCACCTGTTGGCTGCCCCACAGCATCTTAAGGATACCAGCCAAGTGGGTCATTAGTTCATTAAACAAAACTTCGAAGTCTTTTCAAAAGTATTTTTCACTAACAATGTGTCTTTTATTTTTTAGTTATTTTAAGAAATATTCTTTAGTATTTTAATTCTACTTTTTTCTGCTTTGGTGTGTTTTTTCCTCCCTAAATCATCATTGACAACTGAGAATACAAAGAATAATGTACAACTGCTCCAATTTTTAAACTCACCATATGTTTTACCAGCTATTCTCGAAAGAGTCACTGCAACCTTTGAAGACATCAGTGTCTCTCCAGGTGGTCATGATAGAGTCTCACCTAAACTGTCGTGTTTAATGGACCCAACATTTATAAGCTCTTGTTCTGCACAGTCTTCACTTTCATTTAGTGTCAGTTTTGCAGTATGAAAAATGCTAAATAAAACAAGGCAATTGTCACTTCTGTATCACAGATACTATTGTAAATTGGAATGATGCATCAATCATAACTGACAAATGTTAATAAAATGTGTACTTCTCAAAGGTAAGTTGTGTATCTTATTTCCTTTCATTGTATTGTCACTTTTTATGACAGATTCTGGGCCACAAGCAGACACTGGGTCTGGGTCTGCCTTGCCCTCCGTCACGAGGGCTGAGCCAGAATTAAACCTGGTTTCTAAGGCAGTGATTTCCCTATTCCTCATGCTGTCTGACTGCTTGCTCCCTCTCTTCTCTTTTTTCCTTTCACTGACTACACTCCAAAAATCTCATTATACCTTGCAAGCTTCACCGTGAACAGGCAGGAGTTGCCTTCCCTGGAGTTTATGCTGCTGATTAGAGTTCCTGAATCCAGAACCAAACGACAAATGACTTGGACTTCAGGGAGCTCTCCCTTTGTGTCACTTACCAAATATTCCCTTTCTGAATCTTAGATACATATTTTTGTCTCTGACACAGAAGTAGGACCTGACCTACTTTCTAAATTTATATTACATTGCACTTTATCCTCACTTCTAACGACCCAATTTATTTCATTGCTTCCAAGAGGGAAAAAAAAATGATGTGAACATATATCTGGGTGATTTTTAAGTTAAACTGTTAGCAAGTCTGTCAGTTCAAGGTAAGACATTAAACTACCAAAAGAAGAACTGGAGAAAAAAATTAAAACATTGTAACATCGCTTAATTGGAAGAGAAAGTGTGTTAAAATAGCCCCTGATGTGAAGCTTATTAATACCACTATCCTCATAGGCTAGTTTAGGAAATAGCTTTCTAGTAAATCATTTCAATTATTGTAGATAGGGTATGGTAGAAAGGAAATTAGAATTGAAATATAAGAAAAACTCAATTTTCAATTAAAAGGAATTTGAGAAAGACATCAAAAAGCAATAATACAGGAAATTCTCAGAGTCGAGCAAATGGGTTTCTAGATTTAAATGGACGGAGTTAATAAGGTACAGGAAGAAAATTCTCAAAACTTTCAGCAGGGAAAAAGAAATGCATGCAAAGCACCTGGAATGCGAAGGACGGCAGACTTCTAAAGAAAAATGTTTTCACACAGAGAAATGACATATTTGATTTATGATCTTACAAAATGACACTGGATGCCATGTAAATAATGGATTGGAATAAAAACAGACAGGAAAATTGGGAAACTGTCACATTCACCCAACAGTATGCAGATGACGGTGGGAATGGAGACTGGTCTGCAGACCGAGAAGGAGTCAACAGGACTGTGGAAACAAGGAATCCCAAAGACCAAGAACCCTCCTGGTTTCCAAAATCCCTTGGAAAGTCCCTATGCAGTGTCTTTGTGACTGTAAGCAGTACACAGCTTATATCTGCATTGAGCATCATCTGAAGACTTGGAATTCCTTTAATAACAAAGAAAGCTTTACTTTTCTGTCCCACATCCCCTACATATGGCACTGAGTGTATGGAAGAACTTCAAAGCAGGTGGCTTTCCACTCTCTTCCCTTTTCTCGCCCCACAATACCTGTTTAAGACAACTTTGTGTTGCTGTGACCAAAAGATCTGACAAGAACAAAATGGAGGAGGAAAAGTTTATTTTGATTCACAGTTTCAGAGGTCTCAGTCCATGGATCGCTGATTCCATAGCTCTGAGCCCAAGGTGAGGCAGAACATCATGGTGGAAGGGCATAGCAGAGGAAAGCAGCTCAGGACCTGGAAACAGGAAGCAGAGAAAGGGAGAGAGGTCTGCTCACCAGGGACAAAATATGAATCCCAAAGGCAAGCCCCAGTGGTCTATCTCCTCCAGTCATACCCAAGCTGCCTACAGTTACCCAGTCAATGCATAACACATAGCAGTGGATTCGCCTACTGATTAAGCTACAAGTCTCATAACCTGATCATTTTACCTTGAAGTGTTCTTGCATTGTGAGCTTTTGGGATACACCTCATATTTAAACCATAACACCAACAAAACAGAAAAAGAAGAATTATAAATACGGCAATTTAAAAAGATAGCTGAGTCTCTGTCATGAAATAATCAAAACTCCAAATGATTCAGAAAACTAATAGTATATGGGTGTATACAGTCACAGACAACAGTGATATTCCTTAGCTGTTTTCAGGGAAGGGTTTGCTGTTAAGGTGGTCACTGAGGTGGGTGTTCAGGTAGAGCCCTGAAGTATGCATCTTCAATAGAGGGAAGAGAAAGTGAGGTTGGATGCAGAAGTCACAGCATATCTAATAGGGAGAACTCAACAACTACAGTTGAGTAGGTAAAGAGTAGAAGAGGTTGCTTGGGGAAATCTTTATCACCATCCATGACAAATAGGAAGAGCATATTCATTGTCTGTGTTTGAGTCATGCCCCCATTGACAGTCTGAGTGCCCATTGGTGGGATTCCAGTGCATTTGCTCCTGTTGCTACCATTGTCTTTGATTATGATGAAATCACCAATATATCACCATTCTTGAGCACTCATTGCATTTTATATTCTCTTGTGTGGCAGCTATGGAATTGTACCACTCACATCTAATTAGAGGAAAATCTTCTGTGGGGAAAACAGGTGACTGGAAGCCTCCAGCTGTCACTATTTGTGATACACCTTCATGTTCACACCAGACTTGTTTCTTCATCGTGCTCCTAGCCAAAATTGGGAATAGCAGAGATATAACCATTGGGTCAATTCTACCCATTGGCATGGCTGAAGCTTCTGTTTAGAACTGCACTGAGGACTGAGGTTTCCCCTACCCAATACTTCTTCCCCATTTCTTTGCACAGGTAGTTGATTAGCACAAGAGATTGAAAGCTCTCTACCTTCACAGGCATTTTCTGAGAAATCTTGCACACCCAATTCCATCATGGCTTCTGCTTCCTGGAGGACCAAGCAGACACCAGCACATATCTCCTTAAGAATTAAAATGACCACTTATTCCTATCTGTTGTATTAGAGCGTAAAAATCTTTCAGGAAACAGTATGCTGAGACAAAAGAAATGTCAATTCTTTTTAAGTTGCAGTGTTTCCATTCCAGAATTGGGGTGGGGGAATAAACTTTAGAAGACATCTAATTTCAACTCCGTGTTCTTATCTGTGACTATAGAAGTAGATGGTCATAAAAACAGCCTCTTTCCCATCAGCTGAAGATTATTTACTCCTTCCCCTATGGCATCTAGGCTGGACTTGTTTTAGCCTGTAGAATGTGATAGAAGGGACACTGAGCCAAGCTGGGAACACTGAGTCAAGCTGAGGACTCTGAATAACTTGCACGCTTCCACCTCTCCTCCTGGATCTTTGTCTCCACCAAGAGAATGTGATCAAGATCACCTGGCCAAGGACGAGAGACCACATTCAACAGAGCTGTCAGTCCAGTTGCCCCTGCCAAGGCCTCCGATCCATGAGAAAGCTTTATTAGGATGTGCAGAGCTGCCCGACTGAACTGCAGCTGATCCCAGATGTGGGAGAGAGCCCCTCTGAGCCTAGAGAAACTGCCAACCTGGCCCGAGAACCCTAAGCAATAAGAAGCATTGTTTTAAGCCACTGAGTTGGAGATGGCTTGTCACGCAGCATCATTATGTCAAAGATAACTGACACCTATGTCTTTTAAGATCACCCTTTTAAGTAAACCCCTAGCTTCTGTTGGAATTACATAAAGGCAGGGGTAAATAATTGATCAAAATTCAAGGCTTAATTTTCTTTTGCTTTTTTTTGTTTAGATTAAAATATCAGACAATGTGGCTCTTCAATGGGCTTCAGCGAATACTCAGCGACAGAAATATCACCCATGGCTTTTCAGTTGATTCCAGTTCCATGACATTTCCAGTTAAGACATTGTGTAGGTCAGCTGTTCCTGGCTGTGACCAAAATACCTGGCAAGAATGACTTAGAGGAAGGAAAGCCTATATGGGGCTCACAGTTTCAGAGTTTCAGTTCATGGTTAGTCAGTTCCATTGTTTTGGCCTGAGGTGAGGCAGAACAGGTTTTTTTTTTTCTGATCCCAGACTTCTATTCAAATCATCTTTGGTTGCTCTTCCTAAATTAAGTTAAATTTTTAGATTTTCTGGTGATTCAAATATAAAGAAAATTCTTTTGTCTTCAGTAGTAAAAATATATATATATGCAACTTCAGTCTAACATACCCATATTACAAAAAATTCCAATTTTTGGATGAATATTTTATTGAACTAATATTCCTAATAGTAGCTTTGGCATTGCTAGGGCAGACCGAGCAATCTGACATGAGTACTTTGGCTTAGTACCCTCATGCCCAAATTTCTTGAAGTCTAAACACAGATTAATAGGATTTCCGGCAGTTTGGGAGCACCCTAATGCCAGACCAGATTAATAATTTCCCCTCAATAACCTCATGAAAAGGATTTGAAGGAAACCAAAACTATTTCAGGAACCACCGATAGCCATTAAAGACAAAGGAAGCAGCAGCACTTCAGATTTACACAATACCAAGCTTTGGGGATTCAGGAAGCCCTTTAGAAAAGAAATTTGTAAGTTAGTTTTCTTGCTGAATCAGGTCACACGAGAGTACTTTATGTGAATTACAAAAACCACACTGAACATCAACAAAAAAATGTATATTTGATACCTTTCCTACTTAATGGGTTTTATAGTTTATTCTAAGGAGTCAGGATAATTGTCAATTGTCTTTTAGGTAAAAAGACAAACATTGTATAATGTTTTGGCAAAAAATAGCACTGTATAAATAGCATTTTTCATCACTTAAGCATTAGGGTGACCTAAACCTCTCACAGTCACTTGAGTCAACCATCAGCAGTAGTCCTCAGGGAGTACTTGGCCTCCTAAGTCCCCAGGTGAGGTCAGTACTGAGACCACACCCTTAATTTCAGCTATCCAATTGGGAATAATTATTCCAGGCTTGAAGATTCAAAAACAGCACTTGACTCAGGCAGTAAAACAGAAAATGAGATCCACCCAGACACTGCCACTGACAAAGAAATTGCTTACTTCCTTGGAGCTTCAAATTCCTCCTCTGTAAAATGGAAAATCTGAAATAGAAAATAAGAGCACCTCATATTTGTGTAACATTAAACCATAAGCAAAGTGCTTTAAATGTTTTCCTACCCAATCTTCAAAAAAAAATCAATATGAAAGGTGGCAGGTGAAATGACCATCTTCATGTTAGCAACGAGCATTGGTAAAGGACACGAACTCTCCCACATTCACGCAGGTGGCTGACTTCAGCAGGCATAGATGGAGGAGGAGCACCCTGAGCCAAGGAACACAGATACACAGCTGGCAACTCCACCCTGGCCCTCCAGAGAAGAAATCAGCCCGCAGACACTTCCCTTTCTAGCCTAGTAGGACTTCTCCAGACTCCTGACCTACAGAACTACAAGAGAATCCATCTGTATGTGTTTCAACTGCTAAATTTGTGGTACAGTTTGAGCATCCCTAGTCCTGAAATCTAAAATCTGAAATATTCCAAAATGGGAAATTGTGAATGTTAACAGGTAGCCACAGGTGGAAATTATCTCAGGTGATGATGGGTCACCGTCAAAACACAGGCACAATTAAAACATTCTATACAATTGCCTACACTACATATGCAAAATGTATATGGACCATAAATGAATTTCATGTTTAAACTTAGATCTCATCCATAAGATTTCTCATTATGTATGTGCAAATATTCCAAAAGCTGAACAGCAACAACAACAAATCCCAAATCTAAAACTGTTCTGGTCCCATTCATCTTGAGGACGAGATACTCAACTGGTAATTTGTTACAGCATCAAAAGAAAAAAATTATATTGTCCAATCACTTTTGAAAACACTTTGGTGCTTTTTTAAAATGTTCCCTACACTCGCCACATGACCTTCCATTCTACTGTCATTCGCCACATTCCGTTTACCCAACAGGAAGGAAGACACATGTCCGTACAAAGACTTGCACATTAGTATTTACAGCCACCTCATTTGAAATAGCTTAAAACAGGAAACCGCCGAAGTATCTATTAACATATAAAAAGCCAATCAAGTCTGGGACACCCACACAATGAAATACTTTTAATATAAAAAAAAAATCTATTGATGTGTGTAATAACATGGATCAATCTCTTAATAATCATGTTAGCAAGAGAACAAGTCACACCAAAAAGTCACATACTATGTGACCTCATTCAAATATTTTCTAGAAAATACAAACCCATCTACAGAAGCAAATCAGCAGAGGGGTCAGGGAGGCAGCGCAGTTACAGATGGTAGTGATAAGATGGAAATACGAGGAAACCTCTCCAGGCGATGGACACGTCCACCCTATTAATTGTGAAGATGATTTCACAGGTGTGAGGGTAGGTAAATACTGTTATCATGGAGCAAGATGCTGACTGGGCTGCTTCTTCTTCTTTTTTTGGAAAAAAAATGTTTATATGTTAAGTACAATAGGGACATAAAGTTGTATGTACAGTAGAAAAACCACTATGTAACACACCAAAAACCTGTGCACAGAAATGTCTAGAGGAATGTTTAACGCCAAAAGATTAATAGTGGTATCGTTCTGGGTGGCCAACTGATTCTTTCAAATTCCCCAAATGACTGGGCTTCTTGACAGTTGAACGACATGCCCTAAGTCACAATGCTTACAGCAAAAGCTGGAAACCCAGTTCTCTCCTCTCCTCCATGCTACATTGGATGTCTCCCTATGCATCCTGGCTGTGACCCTACAACTGAAGGAAAAAAAATCTCTCCCAAAACTATAATCGGTTTTATTTGATTTGCTTCAAAGCCTTTTCTCAGATCTTGGACTCTAGAACCCTAATGGGAAATGCAATTTTTTGAGTTGTTTGTTTGTTTGGTTTTTAACCCAAAGATGCTATTAGAGGTGGTCCCAAAGAAAGTGCCAGCTTATACCTATGAGGGGTTCTGGATTCCACCACCAGAATTCCAGAGCCCCCGTGGGCTGAGCCCACTGTTTGGCTGTGACTGCTCAGGGGCCCCCTGTTTCTCCCGTCCTAGTCTTGTTCTGAGGTGGAAACCTCTGGTTTCTATGATGTCTTCATTCCCCACACAGAGGTTTGAAGTTTGTTTTCACAGCATTAAAAAAAAAATTTAAAATTCATTGTGTCAACCTCATGAAACTAGAGAGGTACTCCTTGTTATCCAGTGTCATTAACATGCAAAAAATACTCAAACGGTTTAACATAATAAAATTACTCTCACTTATTGAGTGTTCTCTATATCTTTGTATTGTTACCTAATCTGCTCTTCAGAACTCTTGGAATAGATATTGTCTTCATTTTACAGAGGGAAATATGGGCCAGGGAGGTAATTTAGAAAATGATTTACAAAGAAATTTTCCAAATGGCTCAGTTAATAAGTAGCAGAACCAAAATTCAATCTCTTTAATGCCTGGATTCAAAGTCAAGGTCTCCTTTATGCAGCCTAGCCTGGGAACAAAGACATTAATATCGCCTGCCATGCACGCAGCTCAGAAGTTGTCACTGACCCAGAGGCAATATTACATCATTCTCTTAATAGTCTCCAGTGGCATGTTTGTTTTTCACCCTTACATTATACCTAAATTATTCCTTCTGTTTTCAAAGCCCTATTGTATCTGAACCCAAACCTCTTCAATTATAAGAATGACTCAAAGCAGAGCTTTTCTGTGTGCTGGGTACTAGTGAAACAGCACTTTAACCCCACCTCCCATACTTTCCTACAACCATGTCACTGTTGTCTTCAGGCAGAAAATAGGGGCGTGAGCTAAGAGGCTGACTGACCAAGATAGACTTCACTCTGCAACTTCCTCCAGTGACTAACTCTTGGCTTTATGCAAATGTATTTGCATAGAAACTTTCCTTCATTTGAAGGCATTCCTGAGTAGGTGGTAGACATGGCTAGAGAATGGCTATGTCCCCCTGTGTCTCCTGGAGCACAAATCCACATCTCAGGTTAGACAGTGTCATGACCCCAGAAAGGTCTTCACTATCCAACCTCAAACCTCTGCCCCGCTTCTTGTGTTTAAATAGAACACCCAGTCCGGGAACTTCATGTTCTAGCTCTCACATATAAAGAGCTTTAAGTTCTTTCTCCCAACCCTATAGTGAGAAAAACTTAGACAATCTAAAAAAGCAATGGTTTTTCTTGGGCCTGTGAATTAACTCAAGACAGAGATCCAAAGAACAACCCCAAACATGGGGACACAGACATCCATTGAGAGGCAGAAACTGTGTTCTGTCCATTGGGAGGGAAACCTCTGGAGTCATTAACTGGTAGGAAAACTCACAATTTTGATAAATTGCTGAAAGTTGAATGTGGACTAGCATGAGAGACAGAAACCACTGGAGCTGTGGTATTGGGGGACAGGACCTCACATTTCCTGGGCTTTCCCATCTGAAACCATACCAGGCTTTCACAATGAGAATCCAAGAAAGATCCTCTCTTTGACTCTGGCAGAGTAGAAGAAGAATCAATACCCGTGGAACATTTTCCCTCACAAATGCCTACCCCCCAAAGGAGAAGTCTTAAACTCAATTCTGAAACCTAATCCCTTCTGGGAGAAAGAAATTCCTTACCATTATTTTCTGTCTCACCTCAAGGAGGAAAAATGTTCAAAAGAGATCAGGACTCCAAGGAAATGTATTGGAAATTTCAGCCAGGAAAGAAACTTCTGCAGAGGCAAAATGTTATATGACTAGAAAAATACTTGTGAACATCACAGACATGGGCACACATCCACTAAAGATAGATTCAATCATAACATTATGGAATATTCCTCCTAACCAGTACTTTCCTATTAAACCTACAGGCCACCAGTATAAGAAAATTCTAGCTGAAAGAGCTGCTAGGCTCAGAGACTGAGAAAAAGCACTCACTAATGGGATCCCACAGCTAATAGTGAAGAAAAAACAAGGTCACCAGAGACATTCGAAGCTTCTGGCACCTAGAACAATAGCAGGTATTAAACAACCAAACTTCTAGTAGGATTAACATAAATCCTTGCTTTAAAGGCCAATTTATCTCAGTCCTTCTCACCCAAGATATCAAATCTGATATCCAACTGTTATATACTGGGGTTTCCAGGAAACTGAGGCAGCTCAAAGACACCCCTCCACCCATCAAGCCCCAATTCTTATGATGGAGGTAGAAAGATTTCAGACATATCACTCAGAGTAATGGGCATAAGTTTACTGAAGGGATAAGAAAAGAAAAAGGGGACACTCTCAAGGGAGAGAGTGAGTCTTCTCAGAGGGAAGAGGGACAGCTTGCCGTTCCTGCACTGAAGTTTTACTGAGGATCCCAGAGAAGTTTCCAGAGATTCCTGCCCAGGTCCAACTCTTGATGTTTGACTGACAGCAACAGGATATCAGACTTTTAAGTCCCCACTGCCATGACAACTCTGGGTCATTTTGGCCCATGCTGACCAGTTCGAATCTTAAAGATTTTGTGGTCATGAGGAATTATCCTTATCTCCCAGAGTTTCAGGATCTGGATTGTGAAAAGGGTCACAAAAGTCTCCTCCTTCAGGGTAACTTGGGTTCCTCTTACTGATGTTATTTTGGGCTGGCAATTCTTCTGTAGATAACGTGCAGTTTGCTGAGGAATGTGACATATCCTGTCCACTTTGGCCAGGCAGGGTTGCAGGTAAATTGCTTCTTGGAAAAGAAAGCATGGAGGGTCAGCCCAGTGGGCCCAATTTATAGAATAATTCCCTTAATCCTGTGATCTCACTACTCACATCTGTCTGTCCCCATCACAACTAAAAATGACAAGGAGCACCAAAGGCAAGAAAAAACACCAAAGAGAAAAAACAATCATCAGAACCAGACTCCTTTATGAGGCCAATGTTGGAATTATCAGGAAAGGCACTCAAAATAACTAGGGTTTACACTGAAGGGTTCATCCTAATCCTAAAGGTTTTCTGTTATAAATAAATACCATGGACAGGGGAATTTATAAACAAGTCAAATCTAAGAAAAGTCCTGTCTCCATATGTAAAGCTCAAGTAAATCAAGATGTGATCACCTCCATTGGTGGCTAGGAAGACGGAGGCACAACATGATCAGAGTAGAAACGATTGCCTTGCGTTACAATTCAGTTCAAGTACCTCTATCTGTGATCATACAATCCAGGAAGGGTTTCTAGGATACGATGCTTCTGTGTTGAAGAAGGCGCCAGGGACAGCGGTGTTGGCACCACTGTTGCTCTGCCATGTTGGTGTCTTGTGCACCCCACCAAAGGGCTACGGCGGAGATCGCCCGCATCGTTCAGCTGCCAGATGGTAGCTTCACCACTTGCCAAAAATGCAGCTTCACAAACTTAATGTCAAGAAATAAAGAAGTTTTAGAAAGAAAATCCACATAATGCCTGCAACTGTCCTATCCATAGGGTGGAGAGAAATTTAAAATTAGTCACAACTTAGTGGTAAGATTGATCTAAAGAAGAGTCAAATCCCAAATCAAAATGGATTTATTTTCTTCAGGCTTTCATCTAAAAATATGTTAAAGGGAAAAATGGTTAAGATGCCAAAAGTGATGATTTACACATTTTACATTAGCAATTTTATATTTGGCGTTACCTCTATCAAAAAAAATTACAGGTTTGGTATATTGCCTTTGGTACCGATGGCCTATAAAATTACATTGAAAAATGAGTATGTTAAAGCACATGTGTAAGTGACAGTGAGAGAAACAGGGAAGCCACTATCATTTTACAATGGCTTTTACTTTCTCAGTTCTAAATTCGCTATTGTAGTACATCCATGGTTTACATCCATTTTTTTTTAAATCAGTCTTGGAATAAGAACTCCCACCATATCCACTCTGAATTTTTTTGAAGGAAGGCTAATGTTCACAGAGAAAATATATTAGGTAAGGGTCTACAAGAAAATCATTTCTTTTATTTTTAATAATATGTGGCCCTTAGAGAAATTAGTAGTGTCAAAGGCATAGAAATATCTTGCTTTAAAATTGCAGATATTCTCCCTGGTCTTAAGAGAACAGAGTATAAAATTGTGTGAGCTTCTCACCATTCTTTTTTGTAATGGAATTTGATTTAGACGTATTCTGTACTTAAAGAATACTGTCATCCTGGGTGAGCCAACCAAACACAAGAGCATTGCACTTCCTAAGACAGAGATATTACAGAACAGGTCGCAGAAATATTTTGGGCTATTTTCATTTGAGTCCTTGAATCAATGGAGAATTTGGTCTGAGGTTTACTTTCCTTATAACCCAGTAGTGAGGGTGTGATAGGGAGACCTAACTTCCCACCGGAAATGCCCTTAATATTTCAAATATATATATTTGGATATATTAATATATACATTAACTACACATTAATACATATATTAATGTGTGTGTATATATAGATATATATCAAACATATCCATATTGGTTCCCGATAGTAATCACCCATTTCAGATCAGTCCATGAATATTAGTTCTCTCAGTCTGCCATAACAAAGACTGGGAATTTCAACAATAGAAATGTATTTCCCCAGATTCTAGAGGCTAGAAATCCAATAGTGAAGGGCAGCAGGGTTTTTTCAGTCCTCTCTCCTTGAACTGTAGACTGTCAAAGTCCCCCATGTCTTCCCTTGAAATTTCATCATGTTTCATAAGGACACCACGCATGCTGAATCAGACCAAGACTAATGACCTCATTTTAACATAGTTACCTCTTTGAAGATCCTATCTTCAAATGTAGTCACATTTGGAAGTAAGGAGGAGTTAGGACCTCAGCATGTGACTGGGGGTGGGTGGGCATAAGCCATCCTTGGCTGAGTGTGTAGGAAACAGTGTATAATTAAAAGGTATGAAGTCTGTGCTCACCAGCCCTTCCTCCCCTCCCCTCTGTTTACCCATCTCTTTATCTTTTCAGTCTCCCCCATCCTGTGCTTTTACTGGGGACAGGTTGGAGGACTTCTCATTTCTCTAAATAGCAACCTGATGGTCACCAATTTTCTTTCCCTTCACCCTTGCAATTTCCTTTGAAGAGTGGGGACTTCTTGCTGAGTTCTGAGAGTCACACGATGGCTCTGTTACCATTAAGGATGTGAAGCAGAGACACCTGAAGTCAGTAAGCTTTCCCCTCCTGCTGCCCTCTGCCTCCCAAAGACACTCCTCAGTCTTCAGGATCCATTGCTTTTCTCCAGTGATTTTTCCTGGAAAGGGTGGTGAAGTGGTCAGTGGGTACTGCCTACCACTCAGAAATCCCCGCCATGCCAATTAGCCTTGTCTCCTGGGGAAGCCGATGACAGAGACTGGTCCTTCTGCCAGTGTCTTTTACTCAGACTTCTTAAACTATGTTTTGGTGGCCTCAGGTGTGTCACCATGTCCTGGGTCTGGAGACAGAGATCCCATTAAGGCTTTCCCCAAACTCATGTTCAGCTGAGTCAGGGTGGGGTGATAAGGACAGGATACCTTTTTCCCAAATGAGAATAAAGGGTGGGAATGTTAGTCTCCAATGTTCAGCAAGTGTTTGCTGTCTTCTAAGACCTATTTTTACTGTCCTAGCTCTTTTTCTGTGCCACGATGTGGGCTTTGAGTTGTGAAAATCTAGTGAGAGAAGTCAGAACTTTGAGCCTTAAAATGAGGTAATCCTAAGATAAAATCATAGAAGTTAAGGGAACATTAAATCTTCACTGGAGACCTAAGATGTGAATGTTTTCCCGTCAACCTACTTCAGTTTCCCTTACTTATAAAAATAATGAATGTTTTCAATAAAACCTGCCAGTCATTTGGCACATTGGGTTCCTTAGGCTAAGATACATGATAAACGAGAATGGAACTGTTTTTGATTGTTCTCTCTCTTCCCACACATTGGCTACTCTGTCGGAGCCATATTAAGGACCCAAGGAAAAGTGCTACCACACAGTGAAAACACAAAGTACCAAGAACCAGGAGACCTGATTCCAGACCTGTCCCTGATGCCAACAATCTCTATTTTGAGAAAAAAAATTGCTTCCTCTTTAATGCTTGTGTTCCCACATCCATAAAATGATAGATTGAATGAAATAAATTCCAAGTTCCCTACTGGTTTTATACACCGATGGGAAAATAAGATGTCTTCTACAGCAAAGACGAGAACAAGGGTAATGGAGGCCTGTAAGTTAAACACTCTGCCATGCTGTGTTTTTAAAAAGCAAGCTAAACATCTGCGTTGCCAAAACTCTATGGTATTTTATAAATAAAACATTTTTCTACCATGTGAATAGGGTACAAGTCATCTAAAATTGGCAAGTTAATTTCACTGTATTGACTCTCCATTTCACACTCCAAAGGAAAACATGATTATAAAGTGGATGCTGAAAATAAAGCCAGCCATGATTTCACAGGTCTTTGTGCCCAAAGGGTGCAAATAACCTCGCCATATGTCAGTGAACCCACGTTTCGGTAAGGGTCTTCATCTGCAGGGCTCAACCCAGTCCTGAATTCTGAGTCTCAATAGTAATGTTTTGAACAGAAGGGAATAATATGGAGAAGAATAGAAGTAGAAATAAGTAGAAAAGAAAATACATTACACACAATAAGAAGCATCATTCTGTGAAGCTATTTTCCTATGTAGCATATGTGCATACACAGCATTCTTTTCTACATACACAGATAGCTACATGTATACCATAGGTGTCGTTTCTTTGTATATGAGACTATTTGGTCATGCTGTAAACTTATTATTTGTTCCAAATCAAGGCTTTAAAACAAAAAACCCAAAAGCTCATGTGTGAGACAATGCAAGAAGGTTCAGAGGAGAAATGATTGGGTTGCGAGAGTCTTAACCCAATAAGTGAATTTATCCCCGATGGGATTAACTGAGTGGTGACTGAATTGGTAGGGTGTGGCTGGAGGAGGTGGGAATTGGGGGCATGTCTTTGAGGTATATATTTGTATCTAGCAAGTGGAGACCTCTCTCTCTGCTTCTTGATCATGATGTGAGCTACTTCCTTCTGGAATGGAGCTGGCCTTCTATGGATGGTGACCTTTGAAACCATGAGCCCTCAAATAAACTTTTCCTCCTCTACAATTGTACTGGTTGAGTCCTTTAGTCACAGCAATGAAAAAGCTAAGTCACTCTTGATCTTTGGATCTGTGCTCTTTCTGGGAGTTTCTGTTGGAATATATGTATATGTGTATATACATATTTATATTTAAATTGAGGGATTTAAAGTTTCTGAATCTTTTTCCATGTGACTTCACATGGCCACTCTTTGGGGCCATGGGCTGTTTTGTCTTCTTGGGAAATGATACCATCTTCTGCTTCTTAAAGAGTCAGGAATGAAGTGTGAGGCAGGGGTGGGCATGGGGGCAGTGGCATTGAGCAGCAAGACTAAAGGCTGGAAATTCAGCTAGGGACACTCAGGGGGGTGCCCTGTACAACATGCTGAGCTTTTTGGAAATGATGCTTTGGAAGATGGGAATGTGGGGGTTGGACTCACAAAGAGAGGACACGAGAAGTTTCAGAATCGTGCAGCTGTAATCCAGGGTGCCAGTAATGTGCAGGAGAGGAGGATAGGGTGCACTCAAGACTTTCTTAAGAGATTAAAGGCTTGGCCCTGTATTTCTAATGCACTTTTTCCATTTTTACTGTTTTACTAAACACTCAAAGCATCTAAAACTAATTTATTTTTTTTTCATGTTTTTAGAGAAAGAGAAAAAAAAAAGGCTTTTCCTTCTTGTCTTGATTTATTGCTAATGTAAGCATTATCTGGTTGCTCAGAGTCGTCATCCTGCATACACAGTGTCCTCTGACCTTTCTCTTTGATCAGTTGCCTAGAAACTCAAATCCATATTCTCCTTGTCCTTTGCCAGCAGTCACCCCTTCTGCTCCAGCTATCCTCCACCTGGGGAGTTTACTGAGAGAATTTTTCTACTGAATGTCCTGCCCCTTCTCATACTTTTCTCTCCTATTTGTGCTCTGCACCTAAACTAATTCTTCTAGAATACCTTTTCTCTGTACCTCCCTAGTTGTAGACCCATGATGGGGTCCCAGTGACCAGGAGGATAAAGTTCAAGTATTTTCTGCTCAAAAACCACTATGGTTGATTCCCAATTTATCCTTCTTACTTTATTTTTCAAATTCTCTGGAGCAGAGATCCCACTTCTTATTCATTCGACCAATAATCTCTGAACACCTCCTATATCCCACAGATTATTTAAGTTGGAGGCAGAAGGCTTTGTAAAAGTCACCGAATTTGTTTTGAAATGTGGTAGGAAGCCATCAGAGGTGTTTGCTCTGTTTTCAAATTTTGTTCATTTGTGGTTTTTAAGCAAAATGACATGATCTACCTCTGCTTTGAGTCTTTAAGGCCCACTATGGAGATTGTGTGGAGAATGGATTCCAGGGAAGCCAGATAGAAGCAGGAGAGCCATCTCAGTGCTGGGGAAAGGGTATTGTGGCTTGGACTGAGGTGACAGCAGTAGAGATGGAGAGAGGTCAGTGGATTCAGGATCTTAGCAGGACCTGGCTGATTGAGGGAAAATGGAAAGAAGTGATTCAGTCAGAACTTTGGAGTCAAATGTAACTCTCTGCCTCTGGACAATTGTTGATCTCATCTGAGACTAAATTTATCTATTTAAAAAAGTTAACAACATTTGGTGAGATCATACATAGCTGCCCATTTGACTCTTAGTAACCTTAAAAACCATATACTTATATGGTCTGGTCTAATACCAAACTCAGAATTATTGAAAGTATTCAATGGGATCAAGTATGCAAAGATGCCAACTAATAACCAACCTCAGTAGATGTCACTTTCTCCCCATCTTCTTCCTTCCTTCTACTTCAAGATCCAAATCAAAATCATTTTATTGTAGTCTTCTTGGAATAACCAGTACACAGTGATCTCTTTATCCTCAGAACTTTAACTTTATATACCAGATTCTCTAGTGTGACCATCTTCCACATCTGCCTGTTTGCACCATCGCAGATTCTCCAAAAACTTCCATGGTATTACAAGGTAAATTATTGAGAGACTCAGTACAAACATGATTTCCTGAGCTCTGGGATTCACCACATGGATACTGCTTTGCTACATATTGATTAAGGTAGATATTTTATCTCTTTAAGTAGACTGTAAGCTCCTAGGCAACAATGAAGGTAGCAGTTGTTTGCAACTCAACATTGACTTGCATCTACCATGTACTCAGTGAATATTTTCTGATGTAATTCAAGCTAGATATCACCAACCATTTAAAGTAATGAAAGAGGGAAAAAGTAACACATGGAGAAGAACATAAAGTTTCTTATCAAACTCATGCAAAGAAAATGACTAAAAACTCTAGAACTAAAGAAGTAATAAAGGAGCCGGGCGCAGTGGTGCACGCCTGTAATCCCAGCGACTCGGGAGACTGAGGCAGGAGGATCGCGAGTTCAAAGCCAGCCTCAGCAACTTAGCGAGACCCTAAGCAACTCAGTGAGACCCTGTCTCTAAATAAAATACAAAAATAGGGCTGGGGATGTGGCTCAGTGGCCGAGTGCCCCTGGGGTTCAATCCCTAGTACCAAAAGAAAAGAAGAAAAAGAAGTAATAAAGGAATTATCAGAAAAATTGAGTTATTTAAGAAAAATTTCTCAAAATGAAAGTTGTCACCATTGCTACTGCTGGTAGTAGTTCTCTCAAGGTCTTAGGGCAACGTGTTATTTATTAAAAATAAACCAGCAAATAGGACATTGACTCATAACCAATTGCAAGCACTGGCTGCAATTGGCTATAAGTGTCAGTTAGAGCAGAGGAGGATAGCCATGGAATCTGAAAGTAACTGTCCAATTACTTATTGCACAGTTTTAATCAGCATCACAGAACTGGAGAAATCTCACATTTCAGTTTATTAACCAATTCGTTTGTATGCTACAATACTTTTTTCATCAAAGCTGCCTGTAATTCTACACACAACCACTTCAACCACTTAACCAAACTTAGTAATCCAATCAGACAAGATACCCATGAAACTTATTTGAATTAGTGGGTTAGTTGTACTTTAAAAGCCATGTAACCTTAAGAAGGCAGTTAAATAACCAGTATGTAAATACTGTGGGATAATTTTCTTCAACAATTTAAGGAATTGGAAGGGAAGGATCATGAATAAGGGGGCAGCTAACAGCCGTTCTTGAATTTTGCTGTTTATGAAACATTTCAGGTTTCACTGGCTTCCACCAACCTTAGCATAGCTATTATATTTTTCCATTTAGCAGAAGCAGAAATTGAAATTCAGAAAACTTAGGTGATTTTTCTCAAAAATCCACTTCTAGTGCACAAGGAAGCTTGATTTCAGAGCTGAGCGCTTTCTGGTAGGATACCATTACTCCCCCAGTGCTGGTAGCTTCTGAGTGTCGCTGGGTATTGGAATCACCTGGAGTTTTGTTAAATGCAGGTACCTGCGCCAACAAGAGGAAAACACCTGGTGGAAGGTGATCGGAGCACGATACTTTGGGACACATAATCCTGTGTACCACTTTGAAATCCGTTAAGTCCTGGCCACAACCAGATAAATTCCTTAATAAAAATGAACTTAAGTTATGTTTGATGAAATGCCTCCAGAATACACTCAAGCAGTTTGAAACCAGGTTTCAAGAATGGATGTGCAAAAACGAAGCCAGTTTGTGCACTCAGAACTTTTGATGTCCCAAGCTCAAAGTCCCATGCACGGAACATGATAACTTCCCCAAAAGACACAGCATGTGAAGAAGCATGGTGACATGTGTACCTGTCCAAAGGAACCCCCAAATGTCCCCTCCTTGACATCCCAACAAGCAGCTTCTCCTCTTCCTTCCTAGAAATGCCCCCTGCACATCTGCAGGTTGGACCTCTGTTTTCCAGCGCCTGGTCTCCTAACCTGTTAACTTCACAGTGAAGTCTTTGTTGGAAAAACCAGTGCCATTGTATTGACCTCCACACACGTTGTTCAGCAAGCCCCTGCTCACTATCTAGCTAGTGTAAAGTATTGAAAGAAGATTAATAGGAGTTGGATGGGTGCCCAGATTAAGGTGTGAACCCATCTGTTAAGTAAATGTATAAGAAATATTGTATTTGTAGGAGTGTCATTCAGCACAAAGGCACTACCCTGAACATGACTCCACTTAGAGTAAGATGAAGGTCAGCGGGGACCTGGAGCCAGATGTGAGTTAGTTGCATCACTGGGGTCATGCCATGTGTCTTGCTGGCTCACAAAAGCAAGCTGTGTTTCATCACTTCAAAGACAGTTACATGAAAGCCCCTTCAATCATAGATGAGGCATAAATAGCCAAGGCTAGGACCATTACAAATATTCTGATTAGGGGGAAACCAAAGCACCATCAATAGGGAGCCATTTCTCAGGACTATGTAAAACTTTATCAGATGTCACCGAATGGGCTTATGATAAATGACAGTAGTCACTACAGTGGATAACATAAGCAAGTTATTGTTGTCAGGTACTTGTGAAGTAAATATTAAAAACAGATTGATCTCCAACTCCTTTTAAAAATATTGGATGTTAGTTCTAGTCAGATTGGCATTGCTGTGACCAAAAGATCCAACAAAAAGAATGTAGAGGAGGAAAAGTTTATTTTGATTGGTGGTTTCAGAGGTTCAGTTCACGGTTTGCCAACTCCATAGCTCTGGGCTCCAGGTCAGGCAGAGCATTGTAGCAGAGTGTGTGCCAGAATGAGGCTTCTCAGTTCAAGACAGGAAGAAAAAGAGCCCTTAGAGCAACAAAATATAAACCCCAAGGCATATCCACAGTTACCTACTCCCTCCAGCTACACCCTTCCAACCTCAGTTACCACCTGGCTAATCCATTCAAGTGGATCATTTCACCTCTGCACTTTCTGGCATGGTCTCACCCATGAGCTTTCGAGGGATCCCACATACTTGAACCATAACAGATTTGCAAGGTTAGGGTGAATAGCTCTGCTGATTTGCCCAGGACTGGGTGGGTTGCTGGGATGTGGAATTCACAGTTTTAAAACAGGAATAGCCCCAGACACATCAGGATACGTTGGTCACTCTATTCAAGATATTTCAAGGTTTGCTCTAAAAAATCTTGATTATTTAGTGAATTTGAAGTTTTAGAAAAAGAATGTCCCCCATAAATCTTTCCTGGGCAGTAGCAGTTTAGATTGAAGTATGTGGCGTGAAAGGAGCTTGACAACAGTAGGGGGTAATGGTTCCCAAATGAGTGGGAATTAGACCCTCCAAAATTCAGTTGCAGCCCAGGGATTTGTGAAGATTGCTGGCTGGTTATGTGCTCTGCGCTAGAGCTTGCAGGTTAAAAGATGATCAGGGATGGTCCCTGAACTGCAATAATAAACAAGATGCAGCACAGCTGCTAGAAGAAAACATGTTTTCCAAATAATTTCAAGCAGCCATGGTTCCCGACACGCCCACAGTAGCACTGGGGAAAGGACTGAAGAGTGCATAATGAAGGTGGGGGTAGCCCGTGGGAAGAACTCCTGTGCAGAGGTAAGAATGAAAAGGCGATTCCACACCCCGGAGCAACTAAAGCATGCAATGTTAGAAGAGACCCTGCAGAAGCATTTCTAATAAACTGGCTCAGAGCATCCCTTTGGGGAGCAGACCTGCTGCCTTCCTCTCACTCAGGTCAACTTCCCTATTGTCTTTAGTTTGTTTGATGGTTTTTTTCTTCTTCTTTTTGAGAAGCAGTTTTTTAGTTATTACAAAATTATTGGCTGAGAATCTGACGGGAGTGGGCATAACAAATAGAAATCTCTCTCTCACACACACACACACACACACACACACACACACACACACTAGCCTCTTCACCTCGTTTTCACTACCATGACAGTTTAGGAACCTGCAAGTTCATAAATTCTAGGAAAGGCCACCTTTATAATTGAACAGATTCTACAGGGATTATATGCTTCTCTTATTTAGATAACAATTTTCTATCCCTTATTTTTAAAACTTCACTTTTTTTCTAACAGCAAAAGACTGTTATCAGTGACGTGTTAGAGCTAAAGATTTTTGAAGCATAATAAAACGTTGTGAGAAAAAATATTTTGTGAATAGGACTGGTGTTCATCCTAGGTTTGGCCTTCACTGTGATGATCTGTGTTTGAGGAAGGATGGTAGACCAAGGGCACCATGGAGTCAGGTCCTGTCCTGGACCACAGGAGGACCTGTGGGGGTCTGGCCTGGCCACAAGCTACTGTGAGCTCTGTTGTCGGTTTGACAATAATTATGATCAAAGTTGTCAGAGAAGTGGGTACACTGTTGGAAATCCAGAAATTAACAAACCCAAATAGCTCCATGCTAGCAAGTCTCAGAGAAGCACATTTCCCAAGAGAGGTATTTACTTAGCTCAACTTGAGATACCAAGCACAGTTTTAAAAAGATGCTTGGCTGTAAAAGAAAAGAAGGAAACAATGTTTTAAAAGGGATTAAGGAAGATTTGCTTAACTCCTTTTTTTTCCTTTTCTTTAAAGAAAGCTTGAACAGAGAGAGGATCCAGAATCAGAGGAGGTGTTGGAAACACATAAGACAGAAAGCAGAGATGGAACTGACATCCCTGAACAGGCTGCAGGAAGGAGCCTGGAGTTCAGGTATGAGCGTTCAGGTGGAGGAGTGTGGAGATGGATGCTGTGAGGTCAAGAACACTCCCATCAATGACTTGAATATTTTATTCTAAAAATGAAGTAAGGTTGCCTATAAGAACTGGTGAGAGACTTGAGGAGAAGAGTTTGTTTGAATAACTTCTGAGAAGAACAGAATTAAAGGAAGACTGAGGATGCACAGGCAATTGCTGAAGTCATAGACCATGATTTCCTTACGTACAACCCATGTGGGCCAGAGTTGAACAAGCCCAATATGTGGACCCACAGAGTAATTCTTAGTTGCTGCTTTATCAAATGCAGAAATGACAAGAATTAGTAAAATGAGTTGGTATTTGAAGTGATAAACTGTGAGTTCTAAGTTGACTGAGGTATGAGATAAAAGACAGGAAGGCACTTAGGAAGAGAATGGAGGGTTCTGGAACCAGGGCTATAAGTATCACAGAAGAAATATTTAATACACACTTGCTAAGTATTTAAGCTGAATGCTTGAATTTAAAATTTTGAGTTGAATCAAGTCAAGGGTATAATCAGGGTACCTATGAAGTGCAGCCAATCTGAATGAACGAAGAATCCATAATAATTCAAGTATTTATGCAGTAGAATAATCGCAGGGCAGAGGGAGGAGAGCTGAGTGTGGGGTCCATAGCAATTGACAGTGCTGAAGAGGGATTCGAGAACCCAGTGACAGGACAGAGGACACAAACCCAGAGGCAGCTGAGGGTCACTCAGGAAGATGGGATGGGACTCTGATGTTGAGTCGCAGTGGAACTGCTGAAGCTTAACACAGAAGGTAATAGACAGGCTGGAGGAAAGGGAGAGGTCTTGGCGTCAGGAAAGGGAACAAACAGGAAGATCTGAGCCACACCTGTGATGGACACACGGTGCTTGTTGGTACAGTGACTGAGAATCTCTGAACACGGGTTTCCAAAGCAAGCCTCCCCAGGAGTGGCACTCAGGGGGACTGTGCTCCTGAGGGCAAGTTACCCAGGATGAAGCTTGGTTGATGGGACTTGACATCCATTCCCATCTGTTTCTGTGTGCAGGACGGTGTCACAGGGCTGAACATCTAAAACGACTCCCAGACTCCTTTAGATCCTGAGAATAAGATCTAAGTTCCAAGAGTGAAATGGACTTGAGGAAGTGAGACCGCAGCCCTGCGTCAGTGACATGGGACGGCGACTCCCATAGACACCATGCTGGTACCACTGGTCACCACATTGTACTGCTGGCACTGCAAGCAGCCAGACAGTAGCATAGAAGTTTTCCTGACATTTGTATTCAAATTATGTAGTTATAACCCCTTATTTCTACTTATTCGGTCCTTTTAAAGATCTTACAGGTATTCAATTTCCTGTATAGAATCTAATCTGTTTGTAAAACCTGGGGTGATGCTAACACAGAAGGTGCACAAAACTAGTCACCTCAGTGTCATCACTGTGTGCTAAAACTGAATGGAAAGCCAAGGCTTACAAAGAGTTCACTTACCCTTAATTGTGTTCCAAGTCGTCTCTTGATCAGCTACCATAATTGGTATTTCTGAGAATCTTGCACAAGTTGGAAATAGCAGCATTTCTGTTGGAAGTCAGCAGAGATGAACAGAAAGGACCAGACCCTTCTTTTCATGGACTCCTCTGCCCAGGATAGGGAATTAATTTGTTAACTGATTACGAGTTCTAATGGACTCTCATTGTGTTTTTTCTTTTAATCATTTCAATGTTTTTTACTTTTTATTTTTATATAAACATAGATTCACAGGAAGCTGAAAAATGTACAAGAATCCCCACGCACTCAACCCTTAGCCAAATTCTTCCTCTTACATACCACAGTATGTCAAAGTCAGCAAGTTGATGTCCAGAGTTGATGGGTTTACTCAGACCATCAGTTGATGTCGTCACTCATGGACCCGCGTGCGTGTCTTTGCAGTATCACCACATGTGTCCCCTCCTAACCAGCACCAAAATCAAGATACTCAACAGTACCATTGCTGCAGGCCCCCCCTGTGTCAGCCCAATCTTCCCCCTCCCTAACCTTGGCAACCACTCTTATGTTCTCCAGCTTCATTTATTGATTTATTTTGGCACACTGAGGTTTGAATCCAGGGCTTCAAGAAAACTAGGCAAGCACTCTACCACTGAGCTCCATCCCCAACCCACTAAATTGCCCAGCTTGCCCTGAAACTTAGGATCCTCCTGCCTCATCCTCCCAAGTAGTGGAGATTACAGGCATGTGCCACCACGCCCATGTAGTTCAACTTTACCTTCATGTTATCTCACAGAGGTTACATGCATAGAAACATGTATCAAAGGATATATTTGTATCCTTTGAGCAGTTTTTTGTGAATGAAAAATGTTGTCTCCCCTCCAAAAAATGTTTTGCACATTTTGGGTAGCAGATATTGTGGAAAAAGGATGATATTTAGGACAACTTTAATGTCTTGATATAAAAATACCTCAACTAGAAAGTATTTTATTATTTGTAGCTACAGATTTATATAAAGTTCAGAAATGACTTTTCACTAGCTCAGCAGTTTCTGAAAATGAGAGATGATCAAAATAATTTTCAAAAAGAAGGTAATCCTTGCACTAAGTAAGTGTACAGATCCCTCTGAAGAAGCATGAGGCATGCTAACTTGTGTGTTCAGTATCCACACTCAGGAAAATGAACTTCTCCCAATTATTAATACAGCCTTCACCATTATGAACCTTGACAGTACTTTTTTAGAAGACAATATATTCCACCTACTTTGCTATAAAAAATGGTCTAACCCCAATAGGATTCAGCCAATATTGTATTCATGTGGGCAAAGGTGAAATTAAAATAGAAACTTCAAGGAGGACTCCTGTGAGGCTGATTTGATTCAGAAGGAGTGATCAGGGGAATACCACTGTGAATTCCATTATCAGCAGGGGCATTCAAAGGCCAGGGCCTCATCTTTAAAACTGTGTTTCCTCTGTTCGAGCCCTGTATTTGGGGGCAGATCACAAACTCTGTACTCTAACCCTGGAGTCTAGGAGTCACCTTGATAACAATATGCACTTTCTATTTGAGCAATTTTTTTGCCCTCCTCAAAATAAATGACTCCATGTTTTTACAAAGGACTTTTAGGCCACCTTCAACTAAGTACAACAGTTTTGCATGTGTAGCTTAAATGATGAGATATGATTTTCAAGTAATGAAAAGTTTCAGGGTGGAGTGGAATAGGAAAGAGAGTAGAACAAATCCTATGTTCATATATGAACACACAATCTGTGTAACTCCACACCATGTACACCCACAAGAATGGGATGTTATGCTTCATGTGTGTGTAATATGTAAAATTACATTCTACTGTCATGAACATCTAAAAAGAACAAATTAAAAACAAAGGGGGAAAAAAAGAGTTTCAGGAGTATTACATAAAATCTCAGGACAAAGGTCAGTCCCCAGAGACCTTTTGTGTACTAGAGCTCTGTATTCGTTTTCTAGGATATCCAAAGCAAAGTGTCACAAAGTGGCTTAAATAGCAGAAATGTGCTTTCTCACGGTTCTGGAGGCTGGAAGTCCCCCAGCTGGCAGGGCTGTGGGAGGGGATCAGCTCCAGACCTCTCTCCCTAGTCTTATAGATGGATGTCCTCTGTCCCTTCTCACGGAGTCCCCACTGCTTGCTCTCCAGGGTCCTACCTCCCCCTTCTATAAGGACACTGGTGGATTAGGCTGGAGCTCGGTACTACAATATGACCTCATCTTAACTAATTATAATGACCCTTTTTCCAAAGAGGTCACATTCTGAGGTACTGGGGGTTAGGGTCTGAACACATAACTTTGGGGGAGGATATGATTCAACCCATAACAGTGTGCAAGAGATCTGGTTTCAACAAAGCAAGGAATTACTGGGAAGAGGATTTGCCAGTCATCCTATGAATCTACTCCATATTCTACTTCATAACAGAAGTGTCACCTCTTATTCTTTATACTGTCACTATTAATAATAAATTTCATTAAGTAGTAAGTAAGCCTCGGTAAGACTTGTGGTATAAACTTTTATCTCCTGTGCCTATGTATTGGGTTGGACCTGGGGTCAAATCTTGAATATTCCTAAAAGAAATAGCTCAGAATCAATACCTGGTGTTTGAAAATCAAATGTGATGAATCACAGTGGGCTCAGCAAGTTACCAAAGGCTCAGAGCAGTGTCTTCTCATCCCAGCAATCAAGAGGCCAAGGATGGGTAGAGGAAGAGAGGGAGAAATAACTGGAACAAAAGGCAGAAAGAAAGTCTGTGTGCCTTGGAACCACCCTAGGAAAAACAAAGGAATTCCTCTTTCCCCCAAGTGTAGAATCCACTCTTCAGAAGTAATCCATTTGTATCAGGATCAAAAACTTCAGAATTTCTCTAGTGAACATGTTGATAGAATCATCTTCCTACATTAAAAAAAAAAAAAAAAGCATACAAAGAAAAGCTCTGATTTGGAGAAAAGGTGCTTCAATAAGAACTGCCTAACATTTAAGTTCAATGAATTCAACAATAACCTACTTGCATTTAAAAATATTTATTTTCTTAATATTAACTCTGAGTGGGGATGCCTAAGACAGGGTCATGCTGTACTAGAAACTGAATTTCTGGATGGTATCTCAAAACAGAAAGAGAAAGCCAGGCACGGTCAAGGTCAATTCGCTGGTCCATCCTGCTGTGCAGTTCCTACATCCAGCGCCAGCTGGACGGAAGGTTTATCTAGATTATGGATATTTTCACTTTGGGTTGTTTTCTAAGTTCTTTACCTGATATATTTAGCAAAACATGTTATGCTGAATATATATTAAAATATGTTACCTTCTTCCCTAGATTTTTACAGGACACCCAAAACTAAACCACCCTTTCTGAAAATTAAATGTTTAAGAAAACAGCGAGGTCTCTATCTTTTTTTTTCTTTCAGCGGGGCAGCACCACCACAAATAAGCAATAGGGTTCCCTAACCTCCATTTAATCCGCGCCTTTCTTACTTTTGGAGAACAAATGGTAGAATGCATTTACCTACTACTAATATCAGTGATGTTTCTAGTTATTTTTAAAAGCATGTGACAGTGGCCAAATGAGTGAATAAAAAGTTAATATGAATAGTATGATCCAAGCCTAGCTTCATTTAGCAAGTATTAACATAACAAATGTTTATATTTGCTGAATATGATCCTGTAGATAATATTCTTCTTCATAAGTCATTAGTGGAGAAAAATGATCAGCATGATTTTCTGGAATATATTTAATTACTCATCTAGTTTAAGTATATTAGCACATCTTTAGATATTACCTAAACCATTTACAATGCATAAGGCAATGTTAGACTAGCTTATCACTCACTGTTATTATTAACTGTGGAGAAGCTGACTAGTATCAAATAAGTCAATAATAAGATTTCAAAAATATTTTAAAGAAATTCCAATGTTTTTTTATACTCATTGGCTCTGTTTTATGGTTTCGAATGCATAACCTGAGAAACACAAAATTCCTAGAAATGAACATAAACCTTTTAACCTGCAAATGACATGTAAATTTGATTTGATAAAGCTTTTGTGCCTTACTGAAAGCAGAATGAGGTGGTGAATAGTTGTGATCATTTCAAAAGTGATCACCAGTGTGTGTTTCCAGCCCCTGGTCTGTCCCACCGGTCTCTTATCTGTATTTGTGCCAGTCCCACCCTGTCGTACTTAATTTACTCTTATAATAAATCTTGAATCTGATAATGGAATTCTACCCAGGGTGTGATTTTTCAAAATTGCCATGGCTGTCCTTTCCCATTGAATATTCATACAAATTTTATAAAGAGGCTGTCAATTTCACCACTGAGATTTTAATTAGAATTGCATCTATTTTATAGATCAGTTTGGGTAACTGAATATCTTTACTGCCTTCTAGTCTATGAAAATGGTTTTGTCCAGTTTTATTCATCATTTTTAGGACTTAAAAAAAAGAACTTCAACAATATTTGTACATTTCCAGTCAAGAGATCTTTAATGGTTTTATCAGATTTACTCATCAATATATGATACTTCTGAAACCATTATAAATATATCATTAAAATGTGATTTTATTTTCTTATTATTTACATGCAAACATTTTAAAATATTTTGCATTGACTCATATCTAGCACCTTTGATGAATTTGCTTGTGAATTTTGTTTTATTGGCATGTTCTTTCTATATACCAATATTATCCATAAATAGAATTTTACATCATCTTGTTTAAGACTTAAATTTTGCTTTATTCCTTGCTTTCTAACAATGAATAGGACTGCTATGCAACGTTGAATGGAAGTAGAACTGAATGTCTTGATTCAATCCAAACCTGGGGGATTCTTTAAATCATTCACATCAATTACAGAGCTTTGGTTGGTTGCTATTGTTTTATCAATTAGTTTAAGGAAGTATATTTTGGGTCTAATACACCAATTAAAGTTTTAAATTGAATCATTAGATTTTTCTTTAACTATTGAGATGCACCTATGATATTTTTGTTTGCTTTCTATTTAACTTGGTGAAGTACACTGATAGATTTTTCAGGATGCATTAATCTTTTTTGTATATTGCTAAAATAAGAATTATTTTCATGAGGGAGATTATCCTGTGATTTTCAGATATACAAGAAAATCAGCAAAACACAGGGCAGTTCAACTGAAAAATCTAAACACAATTAGTGGATCTCCAACCAGGATTGATCAGGAAGGGAAAGGAAATTAAGTTGCCCATGTCAAGGTGGACAGGCCATTGCTAAAAAATAGGTCCTAAGGAAATTTAAAGGAAGTATTTATGAAAAATTCAAGAAAATAATTTTGAAATTTTGATGAAAGAGGCAAATTCCTGTAAATACACAACTCACCAAACTGAAACAAGAATATGTATCTGGGCGTCTGAATGATCCTGTACTTAGCAAACAAATCAAATCGATAATTAAAAACCTTCCCAGAAAAATTGCAAAGTCCACACTTCAGCAAATATTTAAGAAAAAAGAATTTAAGGGGAAAGTACAATGCCAATCTTAGCAGTGTTTCCAGGGATCAAACAAAGGATTCCCTTCCCTGCTTATTCAATGATGCCATTATAATTTCAATGTTAAAATCTTAGAGAAGCACTGAAAATAAATAGATAAAAATTTCAGGCTGAGCTTTGTATACTTATTTACACCCCCTCTGCTTATACACACACATATTTTTTTATACAAGGGCAGTTTTGAAAGTAGGAAAGTTTGAAATGATTGCCATTGAGGGGATATGTATTTCTGGGAAATACTGGGTAATTGGCCAAGGCATTGAAGTTCCAGCACAAGGCAGAGGTTTGAGTATCTGGCTGAATCAATCTCCATCTGTTTTTGCTTTGTTGCCCCTTGTAGCATTTGGCAACCTAGGTGAAGCTGAAGAAGGCAGACTTTTGGATGAATCCAGGGTTGAGGTAATGCCATAAAAGTATGTGACTCGGGGGGAGAGGAGAGGAAGGAAGGAAAGAAACATGGAAGGGAGAGAGGGAGGATAAGAAGGAAGGAGGCAGGTAGGGAGAAATGACACAGGAGACCAGAAGACCCAGGAGAGATAGGAAAAAATAAGTATGTAGATCAGGTACTGGAGGCATTAGGAGGAAAAAAAATAATGTAACAATAAGAAGACTGGTAATGAAATCAGAGCTGGCCATCACCCAAAGAATGCAATGGTTTAAAATACCAGAAGTGCAGTTGACCCATGGTTATGCATATGGGTACTCAAAAAATGTAAAGGAGAAGTTTCTAGAATTGAGAAGTCATGCAAATTAAAGACCAGTGTGTGGGATGGGTCATACACACAACTGTTGGGCACCTGATGGTGGGCTGGAGTAAGGAGAACCACCCGTCCATCAGTCCACTGTAGTAGAAGAGAATATGGGAGTCTGGGCATTTGCTTAACAGAGCATGAGGACAAGTGGTGGCCTCTGGGATGATTCTTGCCTCTTCCATGGGGAGGTGTCGAGAGGGTTTCATATAGAAAATGATTAGACTTCATGTGATCATAGGCAGTTGAATTAGCTCTAAAACAATGGTGAAATTTGGAAACATCCCTGGTCTCTCTTCGACTTGTTATATCAAAACCTCCAGGGGAAGAACATAGAAAACATATCATTAAAACAAATGCCTCAGTTTATTCTTATGATCACATATAACTAGGAATTTTTGGGAAAAAAGAATACACAGGGCCCTTTTTTTTTTTTTTTTTATGCTCCGAGAGGAACAAAAGGATTCCCCAGGTAGGCTGGACTGGTCAGGAATGGTGACCCCCACTTACACATGCCCAACACTTGTAGCACTTTTGCTGTGTTCCCAGCTCCATGCTCAGGGCATTTCCACTGCTCTGGAAGGGCTGGCAGCCTAGACACGCAGCAGCAGCAGCAGAAGGTGAGGTGTGACAGGGTCATGGCAATTGTTTAAACAACAAAAATCCTACAGGAGCTCAGAAGGACCAGCCAGCCCTGCACTAGGAGTCAAGAGGAGGCTTCTCAGAAGAGAGACATTTAACTTGAGTCTTGTAGAATCAGTATCAGTTTGGAACACAGGGATGAGAGAGAGGGAGACTACTTCAGAAGAATAGCAGGATAACAATGTAATTAAAGTGGGAAGATGTTTTTCAGTCTTTTAATCCAAATTTCATTCTTTTATGGATTAAATTGTCCCTATGCTCCCTAAAACAGCAACAACAACAACAACAAAAACTTATGTTGGAATCCTTGCAGCCTAACCTGTCCCTCAGAATGTGAGCTCATGACGAGATAGAGTTTGCAGAGGCAATGAGTTAAAACAAGGTCGTAGGGTGGGCCCTGAACCAATATGGCTGGTGTCCTTAGGGAAACTTGAAATTTGGACAGAGACAAACCTGCATGGAGGGGTGACAGTGTGGAGACAGGCAGGGTGAAGAAGCACATCTTCAAGCCAAGGAGACAGTCCTGAAGAGCTCTACACTCCCACCCCACCTTCCCAAGGAGCCAACCCTGCTGACTCCTTGATCTCGACTCCAGCCTCCAGGACTGGGAGGCAATAACTTCCAGCCCTTTAAGCCAGTTTGCAGTATTTTATTATGGCAGCCCCAGCAAACTGATACACATCCTGTTAAAAATAAATGAAATAAAACATATAATGGAGTTAAACAGGCTTCTACTTCTTGACCTGTCAATTTCAGCAACCAGAATCTTAGGTGGTCTGAGTGCTATATTGTATTTCCTTAATAATCCTGAAAGACCAAAAGGCCTATTTTAGTTTCAAATAAATAAGATGAAAAGAATCACATGACAATCATTAGGCCTATATCATAGTATGACTTGCAGAGACTATGTAATGTATAGAACAAAATGCAAACGCATGGCGAGCCACAGTCCCATACACACCCACATTGATTGTGCAATGCTCAGCGCTGCCATTGCTGAATTTTAAAAGACTCTCACTGCTCATCTTTCCAGTATGGGCTCTGCAAAAGTGCTTGCCTCAGCTGCCTACTAATGTGCAGGCAGCTTCTGATCACTGGCACTGCAATGGGTGGGCTTTATAGCATATCTTGGCCTTTGGCAGGAATTAAGCAGAACTTGATGCAATCACTCAAATGCTTCTTTTTACTTTTAAGCAAGTGAGCAAATAAGAACCACAATAAAGAAAAAACTCCTTCATGCTTTTTTTTCCCCTATATTAGACTATAAAATATGCCCTTTGTGCTTCTCTTCAAGAAGCCACAGCATTCCAGCATTATTTACTATTTCACAATTCCATACACGCTCCAAAATACCTAAGAGTACCAGCATATGCTTTGCTCAGGACAAGGCAAGGTGCTGGTGAAAGTGTGCTCAGAGTGGGAGATGCTCTTAATGATCTTAGAAAAAGTGGCAAGAAATGTTGATTCAAGGGAAGAAAGAAAAGATGTAGTTGTAGTGAGATTGCAAAGAATACTGTTGTGAGACTAGGGGTTTGGAATGTGTTATTTTATGATGCATGCAGTTGACTCGGATGGAAGGAGTTGAAGCAAAGGAGGAACTTGACCAGATTTCTGTTTTATGGTTTTGTGAAGATCACTCTAACAGCAGGTAACCTGTGAGTACAACAACCTGCAGGAGACTCACAGGATCCAGGAGAGGGCTGAGGAAGGTCTGCCTTAAAATGATCACCATGATAAAGGGCGAAGATCAATGAATGAGAAGCGCCCTAGATTTGATCATAGATTGGCACAAGGCAGTAGGAGGCCTCCTAGGTGCCCAGAAGCTAGCCGTGTACCGTTGTATAGACCCAGGTTGAAATGATGGTTTCCCCATCCCTGCCCTCTGTGAACTTGGATATATCACTTAAACATTTGACCTCAGTTTCTTCATCTGGAAAATAACAGCCCAGTGAGATTGTTGTAAAGACAAAATAAGACAATGCATTAAAGCACTGTGCACAGTGCCAAGCACAGGAGAGAAAGTCTGTAAACGCAGCTTCAAACAGGGTAAGTAAAACCTTAAGGATGACTCTGAAATTTCTGACTGGGCACTCTTTCAGGGATATTCTAGAGGGGATTAACACACTGAGTGTGATGAAAATTCATGATTTGGTGGTTAGAAGCAAATATAATTTCTATGATAGATAAAAATAATTTACAGAGCATTTTTTTAATTGCTTTTAGTGTCAGTGAACTGCAGCAAAATCTCTGTTTGCAGATCTCACTCAGGGCAATGTGTCTTGCTTCCTTTGATCAATCAATCCTTGCAGAATTCTAGGAGTGGGCGTTTAACTCTGCAGCTTTGCAAGGGACCCCTTATTAGACTGGCTGGTCATTGTAGGCTCAGGTCACACCCTTGTCACAGCATCCCAGCTGCTCCACAGCAGGAGGCACTTGGCTCTCCATTAAAGGGACCTTGGGAAGCACTGGTAACCATGGTGATAATTATCAGAAGATGCAGCCCATCCCCACAGACCTTTTGACCATCCCTAGTGAAAAACACAATTCCTTCCTCTCTCAGTGTTCTGAATTAGACACTCATAAGATCTTTCAGTCCAGGGAAAACACCACGTGCCCAGGATAAGAGCTGGGGGATATCAATCAAAGCAAGGTACAAATGATAAAATGCTGTTCTAACATAATTTGGAGCAAAATGCAGTCCTTTATCTCAAAAGGGCAACCAACATTTTTCAATGTCTATTATTCTGAGATCTGGGATGTCTACTTACTATTTTAAAATGTTTTCTGTAGGAAGGAAATACATTTAGTGCTTCTATAAGAGGAATATGAGAATTACAGAAAATAGTGGCACTATAATTAAAATTAATGGGTCTTTTAGTTCTTCTACGTAATTTTATAAAGAAAGAAACCATTTTGAAAAGAAAGGAACCAAAGCCCCCGGGATTAGAAATGACTTAACTAAAATAGCAAGATGTTAAGGCAGCATGTGGATACTTTAAATCTATCTTTTGATTTTTTTTTCTACTGGCCTTTTTTCTACCGCTTTCTGGATGCCACAACAGCGGTAAAACTGATTAGATTGCCACATTTGCAACTATACTTTTGAAGTTTTAAAGATCAACCACAAACTAGCTCCACTGTAGCAGGAGAGCAGTATTTACGTTCAGACAGCTGTATTCAAATTCAGCATCTGCTACCGGCTCCAAACCAGTTATAATCCTCCCAGTTTCAGTTTCCCGTTTTATGAAAGGGCACAGTAGTTACGTGTTTACACGGCTGGTGTGACAACTAATTAAAACTATCTAGATACAATGCCTGGCATTAGGGCAAGTACACAATAAATACTTTTCTCTCTCTTAGACTCTGTACTCAAATTCCAGAAATTAATGAACATTTGAAGATAACATGGAGAAATAGGGACATAGGGTGGGTTCACTTTTTTTGTCCCCCTTGAGAGAATAAAAAGCTGACCTTGTCCTCTTAGAAGTTCTAGCATACATACCCAGGTGGCATAAAGAGATCCAGTATGAAGAAGCTAGAAGATGACCAAAATATGGTTTTTTCCACTGTGTAGACAGCATGCATCCTCCTTTGATATGAGATTAGCAAGGTTCGGGGAGAACTGGGGATGCTGAGCCCACCCCAGCTGTGGGCAGCAGCTCATGCCCCACACAGGAAACTCCTGGGGCGAAGGAAAGTCCAAAACAACTCATTCTTCTTTTGCACAACCACTTCTGAAGAACCCAGTAAGAGCGTACTTACAAGGAGAAAGAAACTGAAGCACCAAAAATTAAAAATGACTTAACAAACACAGCAAGTGGTTAAGGGGCCATATGAATATTTTAAATTTTCTTTTGATTTCTCTCCCAGCCATTTTCCACTGTGTGCTGCTGCTTGCTGGGGGCCAGAACAGCAGTAAAACAACAGCAACAACAAAAATTAATGTATTGTCATATTTGTAACTATGCTTTGAAGTTTTAAAAGTCTTACATGTCTTACATGCAAAAACAATAACAGTTCAAGTTTGCTAGTAAGAAGAAAAAAAAAAAAAGACAAATATGAACATGACCTGAAATCAAGGTGAAGATACATCCTGAACCAGAGTCTAGATGAAATCTAATTATTAGTCGAAAAGACAGAGCAAGTCATATTTAGAAAACCCTGCTCAGGACAGATTAAAACAAGCACCTCATCATAAAATAAAGATATTCAAAAAAATATTAGAGGGTCCTGTGCTCTGTCTTGCACTGTCTCCAAATGCAGGCCCCAGTGCAGGTTCATGGGACAGAGCACCTTCACCTGGCTCCCCTGGCCAGTGCCTCCGGCCTGATCAGAGGTGTGTTCTGCAGACAGAGTCCAAATCACATCCTCTCATAGAACCTGTATTTCCCGAGTTTCTACCACAAACAGTGCTGTGTTGGTAAATATTTAACAACTATTCTTTGGGGAAAAAAAAGTGTGGCTAGATATATGCAAATATCAATTTTGAAATACATTTAACCGTCATAAAGGTGACTAACATCATTTTTCAAATAATAATAAAATATGAAATATTCTCTCTTACAGCTCAGATGCCACTGATGATCCAGTATGCTTTCCTTGGTTTTCCTTGAACTCTCGTATCCATATCAATCTACATTTGCAACTGACAAGCAGGAGCAATTGTGACATAAATGTATGTCCCTCGCTTTGTTTATATTAAAAAAGAGAAAAGTGAAACAATGAAGATTTGTGTCAAAACTTCATTCATTAGTCAATGACATGATCAATTTTTTGCTGAATCTGATAATTTCTGAATCCTAGAAGAAAATTTCCTGAGATTTTGGTGTTAGTGAAAATGTAGTGGCTATAGACAATAAGTCTAACATCCTCTGCCTTCTTAACATTTTGTCTATCATTTTCTTAAGTATGGACAATCAATAAACAGATAAATGCTGAGTGCTGCAGATTCTTCTGGTATAAGCACTCCCCCTGGCCTTGTGGTGATGCCATTTTGAAGGCCCCTTCATGATGTCACTGAGAGCAGAGTGGGCAGGTCATACACGTTCCATCACGTGGTATTTCAACCTTGCAGGGACAAGATGCATAAGTGACTCAAATTCTCAAAATACCAATAATGTGTCCAAGTCACCTACCAGATGTACAAAACACTTGAATGTTAGCATAGCCGCTGTCTCTAGGGTACGTATGTTCTTGCAGGAAGGATGAATGTGAACTTGGAGGATACTGTGCTGAGTTAAATAAGCCAGGAACAGGATGACAAAACCACAATCTCTCCTGTTGCAGAATCTAAATAAATTCACACTCATACCAATAGAGTAGGATGAATGTTTGGGGGGTGTCTTGGGGAAATCTTGATCAAAGAATACAAAATTTCAGTTAGCAAGATGAAGTTTAGGAGTCATCAACATAATTACTCTAGTTAACATTAATGCTTTGCATATTTTTAAAGGGTAGATCTTAAGTGTTCATACCACTTTAAACTATTGCTCTAAGGAGCAATAAAAATAAACTACCTCAGGTCTGATATAGACTGCAATGAACATTCAAATGGAGGAGGAACACGGGGAATTCTAAACAGTTGATTAATTTTGGTAGACCTGGTTAAACTTTTATACCAAGATTTTCAAGGTCAGTGATTTTCTCATTTGCCATTACCAACAAATTTAAGACAAAAATGTGAAAAGCTCTGTGTCAAGAGAAAATAACTAGATATACCAATATATGTAACATAATCTCTGATTTAATAAAAGTGCAAATTTGCACATGACATGTAGAGAGATACACATATGTGAAAAGACTTGATAGCAAAAAAAGAAACAAACCAAAACCTTTGGCAATACCCCAAAATGCTAACAGTGGTGGTCTTTTTTTACTGAACGTTGCAAGTGTTTATTTTCTTTTCTATGATCTTTCACACTGGAATAATTTTTCGTTAAGTATATCGTTTTAAAATAAAAGCTTGCTATTTTTGAAAGAAGAATATTTATATGGACTCCTTTCTAATATTCAGAGCTGGAGAGAAATGAGTTTCAAGTTTCATTAAGTAATAGCTTGGCTATATTAAATAATAAAAAATCATTATTATGAGATTTCTTGGGTTTATTAGTCTTCCTTTGGAATAAATTATTTAATGTTTTTGAAGCAGTCGAAGTTTGGAGACTGGAAAATTTTTTAATTCTGATTCTTACTTGTGTGGATATAATAAATCTTGTGTGGATATATTAAAGTACATCTTCCTCCTGTGGGAAAAATCAGAGAAGCAGCAGCCCGTCCTCTGTTCAGGTGGAAGTGCCCCGTGCTCTACAGCTGTATTCGTTATTAGCTATGAAAGTCTGTTAGCATGTGCTTTGCACCTCTCCCTTTGAGAAATAACTTTTGCTTTATTCATAGGGCATATTCAGTGTTAAAAAAGAAAGGATATTTTAATAAACACCAAGGAACCATACCATCAGCCCCCAATGTGAATCAGAGTGCTTTAGCCCTTTAGAGAAACATGGCTCTTTTGAGCTTCCGGTTCTGAATCTGTGGTCCAGCCAGGCTGCAGACTGTTTGAATTTTCCCGTGCACATTGCATAACACCTCTGGACAGGGAGGATCCCGCAGTGTGTGGAGCCCCGACGCAAAGAGTGTGCGGTATGATCTGCAGAGCGTCCTTTTAGACTGCAAAATATCACAATGGCTTTTCCCCAAATCCTCTCAGCCATCCTAAGAATTGGAGGCCCCTTTCACTGCTATGTCTTTAAATATTAAAATTACATAATTCATCTTTTAAAAATGTCTTAAAATATTTGGGGGCATGATGGAGATAAAGAAATTTAAGGCTGTACATCAAGAGATCTGGATCCTAAGCCAACTATACACCTTTTGGTGACCTTGAAGAAAGTCATTTGATCTTCAGAAATCTCGTTTTCATCAGCAATAAAATGAGACTAATCATGCTGCTTTTTGTGACCTCATAAGACTCTCGAAAGACTCCAATGACAGGAGATATACTTTGAAAAATATGAGAGGCAATGCAGATACAAGGGAATGTGGTTTTTAAACTGCAAACATCACTTATTTATAGACCATTGTTTTTCATGTTTGGAAAAAGTGCTCTTTTGAAAGAAAAAAAAAGAAGTTTTGTTGTTGCTATTGTTATTTATTTATTTTTTAAAATGTACAGCACCTCCTAAGAATAAATGAAACAATAGAATAACTTTATTACTTTGCCTTTGGACATTTATTTTTAACTTTCATGCCCTACTATGTCAAATAGGGTATTTCAACTCTATGCTAAGTTTCAAAGTAGAAAGCAACTATTTGCTACTTTTTTGTCTTTATGCAAATAGAGTAGGAAGGTGACCCCTCATGGTCTAGGTAGCCATCTGTTTCCAGCTCCCAGGAAAAATGAGGTTATTAACAACTCCTTGGGATAAAATTTTAAAACCAACAGACTTGGTTTCCAACTGGTACCATGAGGTTGGTCGTTTTCATAGAGAGAGCTTGCTCGGCATTTCCTCTTATATCTGCTGCCCCCTATCCCCAAATTGAAGATTCTTTAGAAGCAGAGAAAATACCTCATTTATCTTTTTATCCCTCTTCCTCTTTGTTTTATAACATAGAGTGTTGTACATTGTAGATACAAATGATTGTTAAATAAATACATAATTATTCTTTCTATGCCTGCAGCCACATGGATAACTAGTGCTAATTGAGTGTGTATTATGTGCTTTGTCACAATGTTAAATACTTCAGACAAGGCTCACTTGATCTCAAGGAGGATGTCACAAGCAAGGTTTAGAACATAGTAAGTATTTAGTAAATGTTGACTAATTGTTCTAATTATGAGTGATTAGAATTCATAGATGAAGAAACTAAGTTTGAGAGATGCTAAGTTCCCAGCTCACATGTCCAATAAATAGTGAAGCAGCGACTTAAACTGGACTTCTCTGTTGGTGAACCTTGCCCTCAACCACTGGACTCTGTTGTTTCTCCATGCAAGATGCAGAGGTGATAGAAATGTTGTTCCAGGACGAAAGTAGTATCGGGGACTACTGTTAGAAAATCCACTGTCCCCCCTGTGGTTGGACACTCCTTTTGAAATCTGTGGATAGTTTGGATATTTAATTCTGAGCATCCCCATGATTGGATCCAGCTCCACACTGCTGTCTTCTCACCCAGCCACTTTCATATCTTGGTCTCCATAATATGTGCTTCAGGATTTCTCACTGAGGACTGATTGAAATTTCTATATAAGCTTGTGATATCAATTAATGTGTTATAATCTTTCTTCATTCAGTTAAAGAGAGTGTTTTGTTATTTTATGAAATATTGTTTAATTTTAAACTTTATGGAACAAATACCTTGGGCTTTTTTTTTTAACAATGTAGAGAAGCAACAAAAAGAAAGACTCATCCATAATTACACTATTGACTATTATCCACAATTTATCGATGTCCTTTTCTATGCATTATATACAGGTGTATAAAGGTTTGAATGCTGTGTGCATAAATGTATGAGTGCCGTGTGTACAAACCATACACACAATGTTGTCAGGACTCACAAACCATGTGTATTGGATGAATCCTATTTTTTAGGATTCACTACATGAAGTATTATGTTTTTAAATATACCATGGAAGTGGTTATAGAATAACTTTGCTTACACATTTGATGGTTTACTTAAGCAATCCTCCACTGCTAACTTCCGTTCAGTGGTAAACACAATGCCACAAAGAATATCATTGTAGTTAAATATGTATCCACATCATTTCCTAGTTCTTTAAAATGACTTGCAAATTTTTGTCTCCTCCCATTTCAGTTTGTCACATCCATATGTTTTACTCTGTGGCTGAGTATACAAAGTCCGCATGGCTGACACCTGAAACGGCTGAGATTCCCATCTCAGTCCTTGTGACTTACAGGTCCCTGCACTTTTCAGGATTCCACGTGGTGCCCTGTCCTCTACCAGCATCCTAGGCAAAAAGCTATATGCGATATGCATGCCCGAGATGCATACGGGTATTTTCCAAATGAGAGAAAGGAGTGATCATCGTAGTGAAGTTGTAATCGTGATGATGTGGTCATACTTCGGATTCATCTTGCATTTCAACATTTAATTTGCAAAGGAGCTTGACACGCAGTTTCTGCGTTGCAGAGGTCTAGCCATTAAGTCCATTGGCCTTTTTCTAATGGGCTCTGCGATTTTCAGGTGAAGAAGAATGCATCCATCGATTTGGCTCAGCTGCCTCAATTTGGGAGCTGTCCCAGTAATCTCATTATTGCGGTGCATATGCTTTTATTCCCATGCAGCTACACAGAGCCCGCAGCTGCATGCTCAGCAAGACCCCCAGGTATCAGCTGCTCCCGGGGGCTCTCAACTACCCTCTTTCATTAACACAGGCATAGATGAGACAGATCGTTTTTTCTTGACCCACACATTATTTCCAGTCCGTGGATTTTAATTTTTTTTACTTCCTTATATATCTTTGTCTACACTAACACATAATTTTTTATCATTTCCAAATTTAGGCCTTATACCCTTTGATTTTGGCAGAGATCTGAATATATCCAAGCAAAACTGTCTTTTGATCTGACTCATGAAATCACCAGGTTGGCCTTCAGAATATTGCATGGCTCTAATACAAAGGAAACTGTAACACTAAAAAGAAATGGAAAGATTGTATGTCTTAATGTCCTTTTTATCACAGCAGCTATTTTTTAAATAAGTATAAAATGCTTTTCTGCTTACCGAGAACCTCTTTTAAGGCTATTCCCTTACATTTTTTCTCTTTTTCTGCAAGGAAAAATATGCTTATGTACAGAAAATCTGGCTAGCTGGAGTCTCAACTCACCCTCACTTGCCATATGCAATGCATAAATTTATAATGTGTTAAGCTTCAAGAACAGCTGACGATGAGTTTCAGCTTTCCGACCTAGGTTGAATTCCACCTAGACTCTCTGTCCCCTTACATCAGCTCTGTGTGTTGTGAAATGCTTTTATGACTAATCAAATATCTTCTGCTACAAAGATTTTAAGGGCTCTTAGGGAAAATGAAAACCTGTACTAATAAGAACTTGAGAAGTGCTAATGAATTGTTGGTCTCCGCACCCTGTGTTTTCTTCCTTATCCTTGAAAGGTCATGGGTTTTCAGAATGGAGGGTCCCCTACGCCCAAATTCCACGGCATTCAAGTGAAATGTTGAGCTACAGAGGACCTCCCTAAACACCAAGATCAGCCCTCACTCCATTATCTTTTGCTTTCTTCTTTCCCAAGCAGACACTGTGTTCAATTTATTTCCATTGGCTTAAGGCAAAATCAACATATTTACTCTCTTGCTCCTAAAAATTAGGCAATTTTAAAGAAGGAAGAGAATATCAGATTCAATAACCTCGTTTTATAGAAAAAAGCAAAGGAAAGTCACACCAATTAGATAAAGACAGAGCTCGGCTGAAGTTAAGGTCACCAAAGCACCTTCCACAGTAGCACAGGAGGATATGTGGATCTTCCTGAAATGCCAAAGGTTAGGTACAAAAACTGTTGGCCTGTTTAAATTATCTTGATGTCTTAAAAAGAAAAGACTGAAAATATCACAATTAGCAACTCAACAGAGAAAGTGCTTGGCTAGTTTGTTCAAAAATCTCTTACTTCCAACTGCATGACTTTATGGAAGAGACAGATCCATGGAGACAGAGATCAGGGGTTGCCAGGGGCTGGGGAGATGGAAGAGTAGGGGGAGCGCAGAGAATTTTTAGGGCAGGGAAACTGTTCTGTGTGGCACTGTAATGGTGGATGCAAGTCATTTTACGTTTGTCCAAATCCACAAAATATACAACACCAAGAGCGAGTCCTAATGTGAACTATGGGCTTCAGATGATGGTGATGTGTCAGGGGAGGTCCATCAGATGTGACCAGGTGCCACTCAGATGGAAGTGTTGGGAATGAGGGTGGGAGGAGGGAGAGGGATGCTGGATGTCTCCGTACCGTCCTACTAATTCTGCTCTGAAAAGAAAACTGCTCTAAACACGTCTTTTTAAAAAGTCCTTTAATAACCAACATGTCAAATCCAATCAAAACTGGGAACCAACTGATCCAAATAAGGATGAAAGGAATTAACCTAAGAACAGCTGGCTAATGAAATAAATGATGACATAAAAAGACAAGATTCAAGAGGATTCTAAACAACCGAACCTTGTGGATTTGAGAGTTTGCTATAAATGATGGAAATGGTTAAGAGTTCACTAAGATATGGAAAAGGGGGTTTTAAAAAAAGATTAAGGGAACTTCTTAAAATTATGGCATCTTGACCAGGAACATTTCAGGCATTCAAATAACCAGATGAATAAATATTGTGGGGAGAAAATATGTATCAGCCCTGGAAACTAAAAATAAAACAGTCCACATACCATAAAACAAGAAGTCACATTTTGCTAAATACAGTTCAAACAGTAATATACTGAGCAGAGACACGTCAGGGACCAACTCACACCTGCCCTTCTCAGAGAAGCAATATAATTTCAAACGTGCTAACATGAGATGTGCCAGCAGAACACTGCTAACAAATCCCAATTTGTGAGGTCAAAAGTAGGTATTCTGGTGTGTAACAGAACATTCTGAACCAACACTGCCAGAGGCGCTCCGGTCGGGTTTGCTCCAGCAGGCTGCAGTGAAGCCCGCACAGCTCCTTTGCTGCCTCTCCATCCGACCCAGGCTTGCCGGCTCCTCTCTCTGTGCCTTTCATTTCCTTGGGTGCAAACAGTGATAATAACCAGACTTACCTCGTTGTAGGTTTGTGGGAAGGAAAGAAGCAACGATTTGCAGAAGACTTTAATCATTGTGCACAGCTATGTTGGACACCATGGTCATTGTCACCATCTACCACCTGAAGGTGCATGAACAGTGCCATTTGACAACAGCGAAAGGAAGGAAGCTGGCTAAGCCTTCCTATGTGGAGACAGGACAGGACAGACACCGAGCTCCTGAAAGCTGGCTCCTGGTGGCAGATTGATTCAGCAGAGTGGGACGCAAGCTACCTTCCCCATGCCATACCTGCACCTGAGGACCTTTTCTCAGAATGTTGGTATCAAAGAAATAGTGATTTAAATATGTACCAACCAGCCCTTCAGTTTAAGATCTGAGTCAGGACTCTGAAAGCAACTCCAGAACAGTCCATCTTAGGTGAGTATCAGACTAGAATGCTCCTCCTCATCCTCTCTAAGTATCAAAGATCAGAAACCTAAACCAACAGGGGACCTGTAGCAGGCTGTCCAACAGTTCCCAAAGATGGGTCCACAACCTGATCCTCAGAACTTTTAAATCTGTTTCTGTACATAGTAAAATCTGCGTTGTGTAAGTGAGGGATCTCCAGATGAGATTTCCTTGGCCATCCAGGAGGACTCAATGCAAGCACACAGGCCCTTGTAGGAGGGAGGCAGGAGGGGCAGAATTAGTACCAGGAGATGTGATATAGAAGGAAGAAATGAAAATGCACAAAAGGGCTCAGGAGTCGCTGAATACATGTGGCCTTCAGAAGCTGGAAAAGCCAAGCAGAGTGATTTTCCCTCAGGTATGTCAGAAGGAACCAGCCGTCCTAAACTGATCTTCAACTTAAACAGCATTTTCAACTTATGGTTGATGTATAAGGACAGAACCTCATTGTCAATCAAAACACGTCTTGCAAAAATTGTTGAACTTTAACCTATCCTTTAGACCTAGAGTTCAGATTACTCAGTGATATGGTAGAAAGAAAAACAAGAGTCAACTCTCAGAGATTTGCAGAATGCACATCATTCTGCAAAACAGTGGGTTTCATCACTTCAAAAGCAAATGTAATATATACCACATTTTCTCTATCCATTCAACTCAGCTTGAAAGAAGAATGAAATTATGCCATTTGCTGGTAAATGGATGGAGTTGGAGAATATCATGCTAAGCGAACTAAGCCAAACCCCAAAAAAACCAAAGGTCAAATGTTTTCTCTGATGTGTGGATACTCATTCACCATGGGGGCCTGGCTGGGGAAGAATAGTTACTTTATATTAGGTAGAGGGGAGTGAAAGGAGGGGAAGGGGTATGGGGGGTAGGAATGACAGTAGAGTGAAATAGACATTATTACCTCGTGTACATATATAACTGCATGACTGATGTGATCCTACAATGTTTAATCAGAAAAATGAGAAATTATACTCTATTTATGTATGATCTATCAAAATGTATAAATGCATTCTACTGTCATGTATAACTAATTAGAACAAATTTTAAAAATTAATTAAAAAGCAAATGTTATTAAATTAGGAGTAAAAGTAAGACTTCTCATTGGACAGTAATAAGTTATGAACCATGTTGCCACCTTTACTGTAGGCACTGAAAGAAAAGAAAAATATGACCTAAATAGCATGTTAGCAGGGAGAAAGGATGCATGAAAAATAGTTGCTTAATCTAAAAGAAGGTAAGAAATTAAAAAATGAAAGAATAAAGCAGAAGGATAAAGTAGAAAATAAAAAAGCAGATGGAAGATAAAACTCAACTCCATCAATAATTGCATTAAATGTAATTGAACTAAATATTCCAACTACAAAAGCAACAGAAGTAACTATATTATAATCTCATTAAAAGGTAATGCTGCTTAATTTTAAAAACAAAGAAAAGTGAAAATAATGGAGAAAGACAGATGAAAAGAGATGTAATTGTACTCACAATTATACATTATCATCAGACAGTGTAGACATTAAGGAAAGCACTAACAGAATTTAAAAGGGCCTTTTGTAATGATAAAAGGATCAGAGTACCAGAAAGATAAAGTGATCTAAATCTCTATGTATCTAGTAACAAAATTTCAAAACATATAAATCAAAAATTGACTTAAGAAATGGAAGAGGTAAATTCACTCTCAGAGGAGCACTCTCTTGATAGTTGACAGAAGCCAGTGAGTGAACATGGAAGAACTGGGCAACAAAATTTAAAATTTGACCTGACTGACATAGGTAAAGCACTGCACCCAATAATGACAGAATGTGCATTCCTTTCATTCTTTTTTCACATAGATGAAACACCAAATTCGAGTAAATGCTGGGCCATCAGAAAAAAAAAACTAAGAAGAGAGATTAGCAAAGAATCAAAAAAAAAAAGAGTAAAGAGTAGCCCTCATGGCCCAACTGGCTGAGGGACTCAGAAGCCAGCAAGGTCACCACCTGGAATCCCTTTTACCACCTCCAGGCCAGGAGTAGGTGGTCCTTAGTGCCACCCCTCCAGGCTCACCTATTTTATTAGTGGTTCTCTGCATGCTCTTTGAAAGGAAGATGTCCAGATGGTGGCTACACTGGTTCTGGGGACCAAGGAGTGTTATTTCTGGTGACCTGTCCTGTTCATTCATGTGTCAAAGTGAGAACTTTCTGCACTGTGTATGCCTCTTACGCCTTAGACAAGACCATGGAAAAGAGGTGAAAGGACAAATTTCGGGCCTACTATGTTAACATTTGTAGGAATGCACTAATAAAATTGAAAATTAAGTACCAATAAAAAAACCTACGAGTCATCAGGGCAACAGTTATCAACTGGGACTTTCAAAGATAGATCAGGCAATAGAATCACACTAATCTTGCCTCAGCCTAAAAGCAGTAGGAATTTTCTTCCAGCTTCCTTATTCACAAGTAAACAGAACTGGAGGTCTTCTTTTTCTTTATCCTTGTTCTCTCCCTACGTACTTAATGGACAAATTCTCTCCTCAGTTGAGCAGCTGCAGGGCAGGGTGACAGGGTGACAGATAAGCTCTCCATTGGGTTCCTCTTTTGAGCCTTGCTTTTCAATGCTCACTATTTTAAGCAGGGCAGTATACACATACAAAGCTGAACTCCTAACTACTTTGCTAATAGAGTGTACTGGTGATGTACTTGAAGGAACTGTATCACCTAAGGCACTGCTGGTCTTTCTTCCCACCCTAAATGACAATTGTTTTCTAGCAAGTTGATTGTAGGTGCCCCAAATAAATAGATTGGTTTAGGGAAGACAGGATAAAAATAACCTGGATGCTCCAAACCGTGTCCATACCGCAGAAGGGCCAGGCAGGAACAGATTTGGGGTATGTGAACATGCGTAGCAGTGGGAATGTTTTTCTAAACAGCTGTGATGCTCTTTCTTTGCACAAGGGTTTTTTTAATCTGCTCAGTTTGTTCTCAGTTATTTTCCTGCAGATTCTGGAAGGCTGTCAGTCTTGAGTTGATAGTCTTCTAGAGATTTACAAATTTCTGCCTTCATGGGTATTTTAGTGAGAAATTAGGGGAAATTCTGCAGAGGCTCATGGCCAGATTTCATTTGAAATGTAAGACTCTTGAATCAATTATTTTTAATCAGGGGTCATGAGCAATGTGCAGTAGAGCTTAACAGAACTCATTGAAATACACTTTCCTTAAGCATCACACCATGTTTCTACTTTGAGCCCCTCTCTGCATTACCACAGGCCATCAGACATGCCAGGAGATAAACTCTTACTTCCAGAATTAAGACTGATACCACTCCACTGCAAGTCTCCAGTACTGGGCTTTCCAACGATTTTGACCTCTCCTGTTCCTCTTCCATTTCAAGGGTTAACATATTTCTCAATCCCTCTGATTAGTTGCAACAATAATTTTTAAAATGCTGATGTACTTAAATATCCTGAGCAATATACCATATAGTAGTTTAAATGTTATTCCCAGATAGAAAATGGAAGCTAAATTAGTTCTATTTGTTTGGGTTTTTTTTTTTTTCCTGATAATTTTCCTTCAGAAACATGAGCATTATCTGTATTAAAAAGACCCCATTTGAACCTTGTGGGCTATATAGACTGAATACATTGATCCTCTTTAGTGAAATTTACACCAGGATAATACAAATGGGAACATTTTTTTTTTTTACTTAGTGTTATACTTTTTTTTTTTTATTTACTTATTGATTCATTGAACACAAATGGAGTACAGCTATTGTTTCAAGGGTTGTACACAAAGTAGAGTCACACCATCTGTGCTTTCATGCATGTACACAGGGCAATGATATCTGTCACACACTCTGTTATTAATTTTACCCCCCACCCGCCCCCACCCCTCCCTTCCCTCTGTGCTAGCTATCTTTCCTCCATTCTTGCCATCTTTCCCCCCCACCTTATGCATCATCATTCATTTATCAGAGAGACCATTCGGCTTTTGGATTTTTGGGATTGGCCGATCTCACTTAGCATAACAGTTTCCAACATCATCCATTTACCTACAAATGGGAACATTTTTGCACTCTCTATATTAGCAAGTGCTTATCACTCCATCAATGCACAGGATTACTTACACTTTCTCCTCTGTGTCATGGAAGGTGAGTCATAACCCATCCTTCTGGTACTGAGCACATCACTAGAGACACGAATCCCTTACTCTCCTGTGTGCTGGGCATGCGTGAAATTCCATTGCGTGTGTGAGGGATTTGATAATCAATATCTTTGCTCTTCTATTCCTTCATTCAGTTTTCTTAAAATCTTTTAGAGCTACATCCAACTCACTATAATAGATCTTCAGAAGGGTAATGTGAGGTGCCGAGGTGCCTGATGGGAGGCGACGTGCAGAAGAGCAGTGACAGTATGGCACACATTTGGATCATATTGCTCCCCAAACATGCAGAAAGAGATTCTTGCTTGGAACCACTTTTTTATCAGTTAAATATGCACTTTGTAAGTGCTGTCATTGAAGTCATTATCAACCTAGTGAATTTTGCTTTCATATGTGTTTTTCCAAAGTGAAGGAGATTTTTGACATTTTTACCCATGTTCCTTTATTTGACTCACATTTTTGAGTATTTAATAAGTGCTAGTAATGTGGGTGGCAAATCCACATATATTTTTTCTCATTTTGTCTTTATAATCTCTCTAAAATAGAAATTTTACTTCTCCATTTTACCAACAAAGAACCTGAGACTCATTTAGGGGTTGAATGACAGAGCGGGAATCCACTTTTCCAAAGGTGGCCTGGTGCTCAGTGTCAGAAACCCATGAATCCAGACAGATAAAGATGTTTGGAGCATCTGTGAAGTCCATTGTCCTGACAGAGTGCAGAAGCCGAAGTTTCCCACCGGTAAACTTTCTCAGTGTGACTTTATTGTACAATAATTTTCTACTTTGTCAATTCTACTTACGTTGTTTACTTCTTTTCTTTCAACTTTAGTAATGTTTGCAGATTTATGCGAACGAATGGAATTCAGGAGTCGTGAATTTTGCTCCTGCCTTTTTTCTCCAGTGATTCTCTGGCTTTTACATCTTGCTGATATTCTCTGCAAGTCTGCCTTTATGAAGATACATTGTCAGGCTGAATTTTAGGGACCTTGTCAACTTTGAAAAAAATTCACACCTCGCAGATTGGCTCCTATTTACTTTTGTGTAGCTTTGTTTCCTGCTAGAACATAACCCCCACCTGCTCCTTGATGAATGTTCAGAGAGCTCTTAGATTCACATCCATTTTCATGGGACTGACCTCATTTAACATGTCTAGGCTGTGTCAGTGACTAATCAAATGTGGCATAGGAAGTAAGCAGATCAAACTCCCTGTGTTCAGGGAGCTTGCATTCTGGTGGAGGAAACTAGAAGTGACAACTCAATAAGCTATACAGTAGAAAGAAAGTGCTAAGTGAAGAAACCAAAACCAAGAAAAGAGCACCCAAAGGGAATCAAAGTTTAGACAGTGTTATGGTTTGGATGTGAGGTGGCCCCCAAAAGCTCGTGTGTGATACAATGCAAGAAGGTGCAGAGAAGGAATGATTGGGTTATGAGAGCCTTAACCCAATCAGTGAATTAATCCCCTGATGGGATTAACTGAGTGGTAACTGACAGCAGGTGGGGTGTGGCTGGAGGAGTGGGCATTGGGGCAAGGCTTTGGGTATGCATTTTGTATCTGACCAGTGAAGTCTCTCTTTCTGATCATCATGTGAGCTGCTTCCTTCTGCCACATTCTTCTACCCTGTTGTTCTGCCTTACCTAGAGACCTGAGGAATAAAGCCACCTGTCGATGGACTGATACCTCTGAAACTGTGAGCCCTCAAATAAACTTTTCCTCCTCTAAAGTTGTTCTGGTTGGGTCTTCTAGTCACAGCAGCAAAAAAGCTGACTAAAACGGGTAGCATGACCAGGAAGATCTGACTTGGGCACCTGAAGATCTACAGGAAGGAGGTATTTGGAATTTGCCACAGATATGAATTGAGTGAGTCAGCAACCCCAACAGTCAATCATCCAACACTTGGAACAGCTGAGTTTGTGTGTCCTAGTGTGGATCAAACCCAGAGCCTTGGCCTTATCTATCCCCTGGGTTGATGGAGCTCACCTGCCAGGAATGCCCAAGGGACAGGCACCATCATGGCCTCATCAGCATGTTAAGGCTATCATGCTTTGGACAAGCACCTGTTTGAAGAAGCACAGATTTATTCTGATATTATTTATTTTATTATTCATTGACTGCTCCCAGTACATCTAGTTCTCCCCTAAATTTTATACCTGAAAGTGTCACGACCTTAATAAACAATAACCAGGGTCTTTCTCACTCCCCTTTACACACATCATTTTCTATAATTCTCACCATTACTCTCCAAAGTTGTTATTGTCTTCTTTTTATTGATGAGTACACAGAGCTCAGATAGATTAAGGAAGTTAAAGTGGCAAGAAAATGCTCACACTGGTTACACACATAGATCCATCCTGACTCTAGAGCCCATTATTCTTAAATGCCAGGATATATGCAATAAAGTTGACTGCATTAGACATAGAGGAAACCTTTGGATTCATTTAGTCCACACTTCAGCCCAGAAACATGGAATTATTTTTCCATTGACTTAAAGTAAAGAGCAGTTTGGACTAAAATCACATGTACCTGTGCTTAACCTGGCCACCTTTCAACTACCCCATGCAAAGTTGAAAAGAGCTACAATACAAAGCTCTAGGAGGAATAACGGCCTACCCCATGCCCCATTAGTCCTTGGCTGGAAAGACGATGTCCTCCTGGCAAATGCCGTATTCTTTCCTTAAAATCCAATGAGATGTTATTTCCTTTGGAAAGTCATCCTTGATACTTCCCCCTACCATTACTATCTCCTTCCTCCAACTGTTGTTGCCTTATCATGCCATCTAAATCACATGCTAACTTAAGATCACACACCTCTGTCCCTTTAAGTTTGAGCCTCCTAAAGGAAATCACCATGTCATGCATCTCAGCATCCTAAGTACCTAAAACTAGGCATAGAGCTAACAAATATTCCTGGATATATATTTTTTAAATTTTTTTTTAATCTTAGGTCTTTGGACACAAATGGAGTACAACTATCATTTTTCCGATTGTACACAGAGTAGAATCACACAATTTGCATATTTACACATATACATAGGGTATAGATGTTTGTTTCATTCTATTATCTTTCCTTCCCTGCCCTCTCCCCACCCCTCATTTACTTCTATACAATTCATCCCTTCTCCATTCTTCCCGTGCCTCCACCACCCCTTATATGTGTCATCAATCACATATAAGAGAGATCATTCGGCCTTAGGTTTTTTGGGATTGGCTTATTTCACCTAACATGATTTTTTCTCCAATTCCATCCATTTACCTGCAAATGTCATAATTGTATTATTCTTTTTTTTTTTTTTTTTGGCACTCCACCACTGAGCCACATCCCCAGCCCTATTTTGTATTTTATTTTGAGACAGGGTCTCACTGAGTTGCTTAGGGCCTTGCTAAGTTTCTGAGGCTGGCTTTGAACTCGTGATCCTCCTGCCTCAGCCTCCCAAGTGCTGGGATTACAGGCGTCCGCCACCACGCCTGGCTGTATTATTCTTCATGGTTGAATAATATTCCATTGTGTATATGTACTACAGTTTCTTTATCCATTCCTCTACTGAAGGGCATCTAGGTTGGTTCCATAATCTAACTATAGTGAATTGGGCTGCTATAAACATTGATGTGACTGCATCACTTTAGTATGCAGATTTTAAGTCCTTTGGGTATAGGCCCAGGAGAGGGATAGCTGGGTCAAATGGTGGTTCCATTCCAAGTTTTCAAAGGAATATCTATACTGCTTTCTCTCAGCAAAGGAAACAGTCATCAATGTGAAGAGAGAGCCTACAGAGTGGGAGAAAATCTTTGCCACACACACAACAGATAGAGCACTAATCTCCAGAATACATAAAGAACTCAAAATACTTTACCCCAAGAATACAAATAACCCAATCAATAAATGGGCTAAGGAAATGAGCAGACACTTCACAGAAGAGGATCTACAAGTGATCAACAGGTACATGAAAAAATGTTCAACATCT
>JAJEJO010000869.1:356885-411899 GCA_020662805.1 Glaucomys volans
AAAAAAAAAAAAAAAAAGAAAGCAAAAGAAAAGAAAGCAAAAGGAAAGATCTGCATTGCTTTTATTCAATGATTTATGAAGTCAATAACTCAATGTTTAATAGAATCACAACAATCTAAATATAAAATTATTTTCAGAGTTGGGGATATAGCTCAGTTGGTAGAGTGCCTGCCTCCCAAGCACAAGGCCCTGGATTCAATCTCCAGCACTGCAAAAAAAAAATTTATTTTTAGGGAAACTCATGTTTTTCTTGGAATTAATTTTGTAGTAGCTTCATCATTCTACTTTCCTTGGGGGAGTCACCCTCTTTGTGACCCTATCCAGTAGCCCTAGAGATGTAGGAACCACAGCAGCTGTGCTCCTGGGCAAAAGCTCTGCCTCTCAGGAGGCAGAGATTCTCCTTCTTCAGCCTGCCACATCTATGAACGTTTCCATTTCTCCCTGCTGCAGAATAAGGGATTAAAAAAAACTATGGTCAGAAAACTTGCTTTCAGGTCCCAATGAATGTGTATAAAACTCTCCATTTTTTTTTTCCATCTAGAAAGACTTGAATTATAGCTGCTTAGTCAACTTCCTGGCAAGAGTGCAAATCAACTGAGCAGTGCTTATGAAAGTGCTTAGTCAGCTGCCAAATACTGGATTGGTCCTTGTTATTATTATTAATCCAGATTTTATTCCTATGCATGGCATCTATCATTCTAACATCGACATCGGTCTTCTTTTTGGTATTTCAAAGGAAAATGAAAAAATACAAATGAAAACTTGTTGTACCTCAAATGTTAAAGTTGTTCCCATTTTCATTACCTTTTCATGGAATTTTATCTAGTCCATGACTTGGAGAGAAATTGTTCTCCAGGAGGAGACATTGGGTGAGACAGGAGGTTTACAATGGTTGATTTCAGTGGAATTCAGTGGTGGGACATGGAGTTCTCCTGAGTCCTTGCCCAGATTGTGTCAATTTGGTGAATACCTGTGGGGTTCACTGTTTCCCACGAGGATATGTGCAGGAAGTTCACAAGCATGGATGGGGAAAGACCCTTGAGCTGCAGCACTGCTAGTGATCCCTGTCACCTTTCCCACCATGATCAGTATGGAGAACCTTCCACAGGCTCCTCACAAAGATGAGGAAGGCCTAGCAAGCAACTCACATGGCCCAGCCTTGCAGAAAGTTCTCTCCAGGTCGATGAAGCATATTTCTACAGGCAATCACAGAAGCAGAAAAGGGAGCCCTGTAGTGTCACAGATTGTCTTCATTTTATATTAAATGAGGTCTAATTTTTACAGGCTTCAGCTACCAGTATGGAAATAGCCATAATTGGGATGTTTACTGTAGTTTTTCTTTAAGGCACTTAAAGCACAAAGCTTTTAAAAAATTATTCAATTTTCTAAATTGCACCCTTCATTTATGAAATCCCTCCAGGACAAGAAGATTGAATTTTGGACTTCCCATTAGAATACATAAAACCCCAAACAAATAAATCAAGATGGCACAAAAGAATTTTATCCACCAATGTGAGTTAAAAAGATAGATGTGCAACTCTTTTTCTGAATGCCAACAGAATGGGAATTGCATTAAAAATTCTCCAGCTACAATTCCTCAACCATGGATTTGGGAACTTATTGATAAAACTCACTTTTATTATGGCTTTTTAATGTACCTTATTCATATTTGGATGGTCTGGAGCAAGCAGAAAATTAGCTCTTTGTGTATTCATGTCACAATTGCTCCCTCCTCTTCACTCCCTGCTTAAGAGCTTTCTGTCTTCACTCAAGTGTCTTAACAAGTTTTTCGGCTTTGTTTTTATGAAGAAAAAAGAAGTAAGAATAGGATCCATTGTACATAGGAGTTAATGTAAGATTCAGGATTGGTGGTAGGATCTTATAGAATGCCAAATGACATTTATTTTATGAAAATAAGAATAACAATAAACAGTAACACAATTCAGTGAAAGTGTGTAGGTCCACATACTATAATGACTTAAAATCTTCCTTAGATTAAAATGTCCTACTACATGGGACACGTTCTTGTGGACACCAATATTTGCAAGTATTTGAAATGCCTCATGGTTAATCTCTGAGGTCAACAAGATGAAGAAGAGGAACTGACATAGAGAAACAGAAGCAAGAGGACCACATTTTGCTTACATGTTTGAAGTCATTTGATAGAGATATAGCAAAAACAGAGTTGAAGTCCAGACAAGGCCAATGTTCTCATAAAGAGTGGATGATGTCCACGTCTCTCCTGGAAAGCCAGGGACAGGGCTATTAGTTACCTCAATGATATTGTAATTAAACACATAGGTAGGTAGGTAGGTAGGTAGGTAGGTAGGTAGGTAGGTAGATGTCAGACAGATACAATAACTCATATTTGAATGAAACAAAAGCACTCTATTAAGAAGTATTATATAGTTTGGTATCTCCATCTTAGATGAAAGACCAAGGATGGCATCCTGGTGGGATGGATTTGGGAACAATGTTATGGCTATCGCTGATAGCACACATCTCCTTTCATCTTGCTATCTGCAAGGAGGAATAATAAAAACAGAATTTTATTCATATTATTATGAACTAATATTTACCAGGTCTACTGGTAGATGCTGTCATGAGCAATGTTTTATTTGATCCTTACACCACCCTTGTGAGATAAGGATCGTTATCTCTTTCCTCCACCTTATGAATGAGTAAACAGCTCAAACATGATAAATAATTCAGTCCAAGAAAGGGTTAGAGCTCCATTTAGAACTGAAATCCAGCTCTAGCCTTCCACCTCCTCTCCACAGCACACACCAACCATTTTTATTCATTCCACTGGCACTTATTAAGTTAGGTGTTGTGGAGAAAGTAATACAGTCATAGTTAATTGCATGGACTTTATGCTCTAGGCTAAAATTCCCACTTTGTCATTTAGGACAAAGTGGGAAAGTTACTTATCTTCTTCAAGCATTAAGTGCCTCATCTATAAAACGAGAAATACAAATAAAGCTTATTTCAGAAGTTTGGATAATTAAAAAGGACTTGGTATCCAAAACACTCAGCTCAATGCCTAAATCAAAGCAGACATTCAGTAAATGGTAGCTGCTCTAATTGTGATAAATGCACCATGGCTTCCGCCCTCAGAAACCCTTGATTGAGGAGGGATGATTAGATAGGCACTGAGTGGCTCTAATACATAATGCAAAATGACATGGTAAGAGTTGAGAGAGTGATAAATTCTTGGGCAGCATTTTGGAGGAGGCCACATTCTATTAGGGCCTTGAGGAATTGGCTTATATAGACTCAGAGGCAAGGCCCGAAGTGCAAAGCGTGGTTGATAAGAAAAGAGATCTCCCATTGCCTCCTGCATGAGCTGCACGTAGGAGCCCAGCAGGAGGCAAGACTAGGAAACCCATGGGAGACTTAAATGCAAGCTAAGGGATCTGAGATTTATTTACAGGATGTTATAGAACCTCTGGAGACTGTTAAGAGAGGAGTTGCAGGCATGTGCTTGAACTCTTAAGTAAGGTGTAGGTGCAAAATGTAGCCACGATTGAAAAGGAAAATATGACAATCCCACAGTCCAGCTGAAGAGGTGCTGAAGTAAATAACCGTGTGATCTAGAATGGCAGAAGGTAATGCAGAGAAAAAAGAAAGATAGATGAAGGTAACTGACACATAAAACTGACAGTACTTAGAAAACTGGGGGTAGGGGGCAAGGGAGAGGAAAAAATCAAAACGACTGAAATTTCAAGTCTGAGTTGAGAAGACAGTAGAGACAGAGAGAGTGAGAGAGAAAAGGGGAGAGAGAGAGAGAGAGAAAGAGAGAGAGAGAGAGATATCAGACAACAGACCACCTTTGCAGAGCAAATGGTGAGCCCTCTTGTGAATGTCCTTTTCAAAACCAGACATTTGAAACTGGACAATTACATAAAGGTGTTAAAAGGAAAATCAGAATGTGGGACCTCAGCTCAGGAGAAACTCAAATCTCCACAAGACTGAGAAATGGAATATATTCTGGTAAATGAAATTGCCAAGGTAGAAAAACCAAAAATTGCATGCAGAGAGGGGAAAGAGTTATAGAAAAGACAAAGGAGGAAGGGCCCAGAATGTTAATAAGCACCACAAAGCCAAGAAAGAGGGAGTTGTAAGGAAAATATAAGGTCACCAGTGCAAAATGGAACAGGGCAGTTAATGATAAAATAACTCATAGAAGACCAATACTAACCTTGGAAAATAAGAACTTACTGATGGAACCATTTTGGAAAATATTTTTGACAGTTTCTCATAATGCCAAACATGGAGATGCTACGTGAACCAGCAATTCCTCCAGCTATGTACCAAGAAGTGAGAATGCACGCCAACACACAGACTTGCATGTGTATGTTCATAGCAGTAACATTCACGATACTCAAAGACGGAAACAACTCAAGTGCCCATCAAATGGTGAATGGAGGAACAAAATATGCATAAGTTCACAAAGAAATGTATTTGTCAATACAAAGGAATAAAGTACTGATATATGCTAAGGCATAGATAAACCTTGAAACCATTATGCTAAATGAAAGTTGGCAATCCACAAAAGACCACAGCTTGTGACTCCATTCACACAGACACATTCTGAGAAACACACCGTTGATGATCCAGTATTGCCTGGCATCATAGAGCACGGTTGGGCCAACCTAGATGGTGTAGCCCAGGTTACCATGGTGTGGAGTGTTGCTCCTACGCTACAACCTTGTAGAGAAGGTTGCTGTGCTGGATGCTGTAACGCAATGGTCAGTTCCTAAACCTAACTAAACATGGGAAAGGCACTCAGTACAAACACTAGGTAGTAGGAGTTTTTCAGCTGCATTATAATCACAAAGAATAAGAATTTTTATTTTTATTTTTTTTATTTTTTTTGCGGTGCTGGGGAATTGAACCCAGGTCTTGTGCCTGCAAGGCAAGCACTCTACCAACTGAGCTACATCCCCAGCCCCCAGAAAAAGAATTCTTATGCATAAATAAGCAAAACAATATATTCTTTTAACTTCTTTGAACAAAGTGGTTTAGGCAATTTTTGCTTCAAAACTCATTAGTGACCCAAGCTAATTAATAGTTGTGGCAAATCCCACCTTCCCACCCTCAGGAGCTTTTGCAAAAGGAATTGATGCTTCTGAAATGATAGGACATGTCCTCAACACCTCGGAAAACTTCCATCCAAGGCTCCCTCCACCTTCCTGCACTAGGATTTTGTCAGTTACTCAGAGAAAATGGGATTTTTGAAGGTTAGCAAATGGTTAAATGCCATTCATTTCCAATCCTCTGAGCAACCTCGTTCGTGTTATAGAACTGCGACATCATCGCTTCGGGGCCTGCAGTATCTAAGATTCTAAGATGAATGCGCTAAGCACAGTCCTCCACAGGAAGAGCAGGCATGCTGCAATTCATCAGTTCAATGGGTTGATAATTAATTCATTCAACAATCTTTTATTGAGTGCCTACTATGTGTGACACAGGGCTCTTTGTTCTCAAGGACATTGTTTGAGACAGTTACTCTATTCAAGAAGATATTATCATGGGAAGAATGGGTGAGATTGAAAGGACAAATTTAATATTAGGTAATATGAATACTAAAAAAGTACAAAAAAGTAAATGTATTATAAAGTTTAAAGCAATAATCCTATTTAAAAACTCAGCTAAACTTTCAATCAGAAGTGTATCTGTGGTATAATGATAGAATAGTAGTATCTTTGGTCACATGACAAGCTTATCACATCCACATTCTCATTTAATCATACTAATAAAACAGATGTAAGCATGAGTATTCTCATTTTTACAGATGAGAAAATTGAAGTTCCAAGAGAATAATGAACTTCTCAAGTGTGTGTACAATCAACAGTTAAACAGAACTCAGATTCAAACTCAAATCTATCCAGTTCCAAAGTTTTCACCAGATCATTATAATGGCTTTGAAAACACAGAAAGTTGGAACAAGTGGAAGTGGCTTCAAATTTCCCCAAATACAGAGATTTAAAGTGCAAAGATGTATTCACAGAGACCCGTGGGGAGGCTGAGGGATCAGCAGGGATCAATCCAACAGCATGCAAGTATAAAAAGATCAGAGCATGTGCTATAGACTGAACATTTGTGTCCCTCCAAAGATCAATGTTGGAACTCTAAGCTCCAATGTGATATGTTCTGGAGGTGGAGACTTTGGGAGGTAATGAGCTCTTAAGGGTGGAGCCCTTGTGAAGGAGATCAGTCTTCTAACAGGAAGCCAGGGAGCTAGCTGCCCCTCTCGCCTCTGTGTGAGGACACAGCCAGAAGACAGTCTGTAATCCAGGAAGAAGACCCTCTCCAAGAACCCAACCTGAGGCACCCTGATCTTGGGCCCCCAGATAAGCTCCATAACTGTGGGAAATAAAAGTTTGTTGATCAAACTACTCAGTTTGTGATATTTTGTAATAGCAGTACAAACAAGTGGGAAAGCGATGAACTTTGTGACGTTTAGGCTAGAAATGGAAAGTCACAGGTTTTTCAAAAGGGGAGTAAAATAACCAGAGCTTTAATTCAAGAAGATTGATGAAGCAACTGTGTATGGAGGAGACTGAATTTTGAGCAATAACAGTAAATATCCATGCAGAACACACATCCCTAACTAAAATGCCTGCCGGTCATTAGAAGCAGATTGCGTGATTACAAGTACCTGGAGAAGGGGTGTAGAAGGCATTTGATATAAAAAAACTGAGGTGACCACTGAAAGAATGTTAAGCAGCATGGAGTGAAATTCTGAGACACAAGAAGGTAGTAAAAGCTATTTCTAAACCTGCTGGGCCCAGCCTGTCTTGACTACTCTCATCCATGTGTCTACACATTTATCCAAATTGAGCTTAAGGGACCCAAATGTTTCTGTCTACTCACACAGATATTTTTTCCTCTCCAGGATTTGCTGTTTTGGAGAAGGACACAGACATTTTTTTCTTTCCATAGTTCTATGGACACCTTATACATTCTTCCCAGATTGTGGATCTAGGTATGTTTTCCTCATTCATTTCAGATCACTCTTCACAATTCATTATTCATTGAACTCCTTTCAGACTAGGCACTGTACTGGGCCTTGGAGTTAAAAAAAAAAAGCCAGGACCTTTACACATGCCATTAAATCATGACGAAATGTGGCACGAAGGGTGTATCATAGAAGCATACGAAAATCGGGATCTCAATGTGACCATTCTGAATATTTATGGGTAGACAAAAGGAAATGTAAGTAATTGCCTGCTCAGAAGACAGGATCTATCTGGAAGCTAAAGCTAAAGAAGTGAGGTAGTCCACAGCTCAGCTGCACCAACACCCCCACCCCCGTCACCCTGAGACTGGAGAAATAAGGACAGAAAGTCACTATAAGGCATGAATGATGTACTATTTCCACATCTTAATATTTAAATCCAGTGACTATTTCCTTATTTGGGAAAAGGGCTTTTGCAGATAAAATTACACTGCAATTAAATTAAGGATCTTGAAATCAACCTGATTATTCAGTGTTTCCTACATACAATGGTGATTGTCCTCATAACAAAGGAGAGAAAATCACAGATGGAGAAGAGGAGAAGTCTTGTGAAACGGAGACTGAGATTGGAATGACACTGCCACAGCTCAGGAATGCTCAGAACCACCAGAGGCTGGCAAAGGCAGGGAAGGATTCTCCTCTAGAGCTGTGGGAGGAAATATGGCCCTGCTGACATCTTGATTTCAGACTTCTGGCCACCTGAACTGGGAGAGGATAGATTTCCATCATTTTAATCAAGTCTGTGGCCCTTTGCTACAGTAGCCCTAGGAATTAACGTTGTGGTGTTACCAGAGCTGGAGTCCCCACACGGAGCTGGAACCAGAGCATGCATGTCCAGGGGGAGCTAGTACTGCAGGGGGGTCATAGGCACTGCTAGGGAAGTCATCCAGTGCAGAGAGGGAGGGGACATCTGGCTTCTGACTGCTATCTCTATCTCTCCTGTTGACTGACACCACAGACCGGCTGCCATAGAACCTGGGACAGGTGGCCTGCAGAGGTTCTGCCATACAGAGAGGATGAGGAACATGTCTGAGGGCCACCGGCTCAGGGTGGGCACAGGGGGAACACACCGGATAAACACAACATGGACTGTCAGGATATTTTCACAAAGAAGGCAGCAATTAAGCTTGACCTAGATGAATAAGTACAATCCAACAGGGGGTGACGAAAGGCCTTGAGTGGGAGGAGAAATCATGAGCAAAGTCAAGTTCAGAGTCCTGTGCAACCTCTTTCCTCACTTTGGTGCTTCTGATCTATGGAAAACAAATCTAGATGGGGCATAATTGCTAGGGCAAGCACCAAATCTCCTTCAGGCCTAATAATTGATCCAGGGTCTAAGCTGAGGACTTTGCTATCTTGGTTTCAGGACAGAGAGGGAGGAAGAAATCTCTCCAGGGAAGTCAAGGCTTCAATTACACTCTTCAAATCAGTTTAGCAGAGAGGGCTGTGTTGAGGCTGTCTTAGGTCATTGCTAGTCTATGACAAACAGATACTGGGATTTCTATTTGTTTTTTCACACTGAGTGTATATGTGTTTCACACCTTGTGTTTAAGGAGCCCAATGGAGGTGAAACAAGATTTGCAATCCTTTGCCTACTTCCCCCCAAAGAATTTACTTTTAAGTTCACTTGAGACATTTATAGCTGAATGTCCATTACACTGCTGAAGAATATTCCTGAAATTCAAAGGAAATATCTAGGCATGGGATAGGTTTGGAGATAGTAATTTTAAATATGGAATTGGGTGAGCTCAGCTATGTAGATGATGGCAGAGGCCTGAGGACAGAGTGCGCTAGGGAACCACCAGCAAGAGGCACATTGTCACTGCTCTTGGGAAATTCCATTTTGTCCCTGATTCACAGATCACCTGCAACTACAAGGGTTCCTCCACCTTACCTTCACTGAGCCAAAGTTACAGAGAGAAGCTTAATTTTAAAATATTAGATAGCCCTTTCCTGCAGTGCCTGTTTTACCAGGCATTTGGAGTGGATTAGTCAGAAATGACACTGCAAATCCACCAGCGAGGTGTCACACTTTTTTTAAATCCACCAATTCCACCTGGATTTCAACAGACATGAAATGAAAAGGTGCTCTCATCTGACTTGGCTTGCACCTCCTGAAAAATGTAACTCAATCTTTAAAAGCTCTGCTTTATGTTTCTTGTCTATTTTTATCCTTCATATCCTTGCTCAAATAAAAATAGAGTGATATTTTCTTATTTTAGCTCCTTTCTGAAATGACCTTGAAAGGCTAAAAGAAGATCTTACGGTCTTGTCTTTTCTTGAGGTCTGGGTAGAGAGGAGAGAAGTGCTGGCCTGTCAACTCAAGAGCACTGGATGGTTACAGATGAATGCGGCCCTCCCCAGGGGACAGGCTGTATCCAGGCAGACGCTGGCGGCACTAGAGCCGGAGCATAAATGAAGGATGTACTGCAGATAAAATGCAAATCAACCTGTCTTCTGGGCTGCAAGGAATCCTTGCTCTTTACTGGAAGCACACCCTCCTCCACTCCACGCACCCCCACAGCCTGCCATTTCTTCAAGAAAAGACCAAATATAAGGCTGATATCAGTAAAAGAATACTGTCCTACAGGGCGCCTTTGACCTGTCAAAGCAGTTATCAAATTCTACTTTCTGAAGATAGAATCAGCTTCAAAGGATTTAAAGCTGATAGGATTTTCTCCCTTTTACTGATTTATTTTACTTGTAAAACATCCCAAGTAAATTTGACTGAGAACATTTCTTCCTGGCATTTGGAATTTTAGCTTCAATCTCTAAAATTCTATAATAACTGTGATCTTAAAGGCAAAAAGGACTTTATGGAACATCTAGTCTAATGTCAAAATCTCCCCCTAGCAGGAAAGTTCTCCTGCAACATTCCTGGGAAATTCTACTTGAGCTCGTCAGGGAAAGGAAACCCATTGACTATCAAGATGGAAGATAGGTCCTCTCTTTGAAAGCTCTAGTTGTCAGAAAATTCTCCTGATAAAAAACTGAAATTATACATGGCCTGTCTCCCACACCAGCCCCAATGTTACCGAATCCCACCTGTTCTTTCAGGAGGGATGATTCATATATTCCAAGAACACTTCTGCTATTGGAGGAGCGTGACATCTGAAGCTGTGCATGCATTGTCCAGGATATGCCACACTATGAAATTAACCAGAATATTCCTATGGTTCAATAAATGTTAGCATTTCTTTAATAATAATCTCCAAAATTTGAGTAAGACTTTACAGTTTAAAGGGACTTTAAAAGTTCTCCAGGTGATTCCATTAAGAGAGGAAGAGCATATTCTCTCATTCAACAAATGACCACAGCATAGCCACCATGTTGGATGCTATTCTGGCATCCCAGTGGACTCCAAGAGGCTAAGACATCTACTCAAGTGCCTTCAGCTCTGAGGGGAAGGCTCAGGACATCACAACCCATCCCCAGTTAGCAAATCCTGTGGTCTTCCAACCACGGTCTTTACCCTGTCTCTCCAGAAGTAGAGGAAGCTGGCGCTCCGTGGTCCTGGGCAGCGTGAGGCTTAGTGAGAGTCAAAGACCTCCACCTCTCAGTACAAAGCTTCCAGTCCTTTTTGCAGGGACCCACTCTTAAGTAGGAATTCACTGCCAATAATTACCACACATTTAAGGAAATTTTCACTATTAAAGATAGAAATGAGGGAGTAGGGACATAACTGAGAGGTAGAGTGCTTGCCTAGCATGCACAAGGCCCTGGGTTTGATCCCCAGCCACAGTGAAAAATTAAAAATGCAAAAAAAGTAAAAAATAGAAGACAGAAACCAAACACAAAAAAGAGGACCCTCCCCCCAAAAAAGGAAATCAACAGGAAGGACACAGATAAAATAGAAAAAAACTTTAAAAATCTAATATTATATTAGAAAAAATTAAAAATCTATTATATTAATAGCCCAAAGAGATAAAAGATATTAACTATATGAAGTAAAAATGTTTCAAAAATGACCATTAAGGTAACAACAAAAAAGGGATGTTAAGAATTAAAAATGAGAAAAAAAGATTTTAAGGAAATCTCCCAGAAAATAGAACTAAAATGTAAAGAAATAGAAAAGTGGAAAGAAAAGATCAGAAAATTAGATGACTTTTCTAGAGTGTCCAATATACAAATACAGGAGTCAGGGACAGTGAGATGTGAGATCAGCCATGCAAGAAATTGAGCAGTTTTCAGAACTGAAGGATGAGTTTCCAGGAAGGGCCCATTTCATTCATGTACAGCACAAGGCTGAGCAGTAACATCACTGGAAAACTCTAGAACACCAGAGAATAGGACAGGATCCTGAAGTTTCCCTAGAGGATACAGATTTCATGCAAATGATCAAAACGCAGATGGCGTGAGATTGTCCGTTTGCCACACTGGAAGTCAGAAGATCTTCACACTGATCTTTGTGAACCACTGTTGGAACCAAAGTTATAATGCCAATGGTGGAGAGGGTGATGAGCGGCTTGCAAGATGGCATACCCAGAGGGGAAATTCAGTAACTATTGCTTAAAACAAGCAAATAACTAGCAACATTAAGAAATACATTTGGAGCATAACATACTTGGAAATTCAGTGGTTGGGGGAATTCAGAAGAATTAACAAAAAGAATTCACTGTAGCATTCCTTGGGAACAGCTCTGGGTGAGCCAATGGGAATGCTGCTCCAAGTCTCATTTGTAAGTCTTGTGGGACAACCAGCTCTGAAATATGATGACTTTTCCACTGATCAAAATAAATACTAAATTATAAAAAAGAGCACTGACCTGTTTTATCAGTCTGACCTGGTGTCCTCAGGTCGCCAAAATTAAGAATGTGTTCCCTTTCGCAATTATAAAAGGTACATCTGATTCATAAAAGGGACCTTGCTTGAAGTTATCCAAGATTTTTAAAATTATTTCCATACACCTTCCTTTAAAATCATTTGTATGTCATAAGCATGGCACTCATGTGTCAAAATATTCAGTTAAAAATTAGTGTTACTTTCTTATCTTTATTGGTGAGGTTTTAACAGACCGTTAATATTTGGGGAAGTTTAAAGGAAGAAGCAGGGTCCCATGACTGCAGTGACTGAGGGTCACTGAAGTACTGTACATACACACTAAGGCATCATACGTGTACACACATGTAGGCCTACTCGTATCTACCACGTTGAATTCTCACGATGGTCTTAGGAAAGTGGTTGAGTCCAGTGTAAAGACGAGGAGATCCTGGTGTAAAGGAGATATTTGAATTCTTCAACATTGAACAGCTGGTTCATCACAGCTCCATGACCCAGTGTTAAACTATATTTGGAGTCTAATTGTTGCCATTTCAATTCATCAGAGTTGTGCAGCCTTAATTACAGAAGACAGAAGACTCATGTTTCTGCTTTGAAGAGCTCAGTGGAGGAAAATAAGCAAGCAGTTCTGTAATTTGCTACATAATTTTGAATAAACTAAATAACCTGTTAATCACCAAAATGTCAAAGCCAGTTTACCAGCCAGTGGAGATATCTTCTTTAAAAAAGAAAATTAGGCCCGATATTGAATATGCTAAGTGAACATATAAGAGGAATGGGGGAAATCTGTTTATAACTTGTTTTCCTACTTAGAATTTTGCTGCGGTGTGAATGCAGTGCTCTCCCTGACTCATTACAAAGCCCCCCAGGGCCTACCTTGTTTCCTGTTTTACTTAGTAAGCAGGCCTGACTCTAAATAATGCAACGTGGTCAAAGATCGTACTGGTAGTAAGAATTGATTGACCAGAGGAGCCGAGATTGTTGTGTAGATTCTCAATCTGATTGCTGGATTTCTCATTTTAAAAAAAGAAAAATTAGTATCACCGGGGTCTGTGCATGCTCAATCCTTGTTCTGGACCTCACTACAAAATGTCATGTTTTCCCCTGAGTCAAGAAGCCCAGGGCCTGGGTTCTCAGACTGTCCTCCGGGTCTGGCATGTCGGGCTTCCTAGTCCAGCTTGGCTCTCTGCCCTCTACCCCAGCTGCCCTGGCTGTTGCCATCTATTCCCCTTTTCTGAGACCTGTGCTTTCTTTTGACCTGGGCAGCCTGTCCTCAAGTCACTCACTCCAGCCCCCTATCCACCCTAAAACCTTCACATGGGGAAGTGGGAGCAGACACACCTGGTTTCATGGTTGAGCAGGGCCCTGAGATAAGCTGGGACACGCTGCCAGGCCAGGATTAATGAAGACATCATGGGAATAGCATGGGTTAAAGAATGAGACTGACCGGATGTCTCAGGTTGATTGAGAATAGGGACATTTTTCTTATCTGGGTAGTTTATCGTTCCCTCTGTTGATGTGAAAAAGAAATTGTAGAATCCTAAGAGACAAATTAGCTAAAATATTTCACTGTACCTTTATTCCTTCACCAATGTAACTATTCAAATCATTCCCAGTTCTCCAAACTTCACATGACAGGACGGTCCAGTTATGTGCCCCACAGCCAGCCCAGGTCCCATAACTGGTTCAGTTTGTTACATGTGGGGACACACAGCAGGAAGCCACACTGCTACTTGGGGAGAGAGTAAAAGATGGGAGGCAAGATAAGCTTTCTAACCCCTGCTGGTGGTACTTCTCCCACTGAAGAAGCATGTCTTAGAAGGACAAGCTCCATCATTTTTAAGCCTTTTAATTATAAAATATGATATGCATGCAGAAAAGTGCATAAGGTATAAATCCACAATTTAATTAGTTACTGTAAAGTAAACCCTTAAAACCACCTCCAACAACAGAAAGAGGATTTTGTCTCCTAAAGGCCCTCAACACACCCTCTTAATCTACAGTCTGGCTTACATCCTGGGGTACCCCGACCTGACTTGGAGGGTAAGCATCTTGCCTTTTTGGATAGCTCTAATACTTGTGTGTGCGCCTCTAAATAATGTCACTTAGCACTGCCTCTTTTGACCTTTATGTAAATGGAATTATACAGCATGTATTCTGATCTGGCTTCCTTTGTTCCTGATTATATTTTTGAGATTCCTCTGCAAGCTTGTGTGATAGATGGTGAGCAGACATTCATTCATTTTCATTAGTGTATCATGTTTCCTTATTTAAACATTAAAATACACACATTCCTGTTAATGAAAATATGCTCCTGTTTTTTTTCTTCTAATTTGGGGGCCATTATGAATAATACTGCTGAAAATATTTTTACCCATATCTCAGTTCAGCCTAAAAGTCATTAACAGACACACACACAAAATAAGTAAGTATGACTCAAAGCTGAAAGAGACTTCGAAAAAGGAATTTTCAGGTGCTGCAAGTGCTTGTCTCATATTGCCAATGAATAATCAATTCCAAGGAGAACATGAAGGTCCGTACTGCCTTCCTGGTCTGCTTTTCCCCTCTGATCTTGTGAGCTGGAAAAATCTTTTCATGACAGGTAGAGAGGACTTAGGGTCCTAAAAGCCTTTCTTCCATAGGATAGCTCATCATTCCCGAGTTCTAGAACTGCCATGCCTCTGCTTGTCAGGGATAAGACCTTGAGAAAGTAACTTGACCTTGACAAGCTTCTGTTCCCTTCCCTGTCAAATTCAAGAGAGAATAAATTACTATTGTTATGTACAAATTACATCACGTGCAATTCATTTTGCTATGCATGCAGTTAACCAGCTTACCAAGCATTCAAAATACTCATCCACACTTTCTACTTGGTCCCCACTATTACTTTACTTTTTTTACTTCCCAAAGTTGTGGGAACAAATGAAATAATATATGCCATGTGCTTAACAGAGCTGCAATCTGACACATGTTCATTAGAAATGATCTTGCCTCTTTGTGGTGCTTTTCAAATATTTCTGGATGCCAAATGTGTTTTATGCTGGTCAGATGAGAACCCCGATTTTGCCAGAGGTTTACAGTATGTGTCTTCTAGAAGATAATAAGAAGCACAATTAATATAAGATACAAACTGAGTTCGCACTCAGACATGATAACTTTCTTTAGAATATCTTCAGTCCCCTGATTAAAACACAGTGAATTTTAAAAGTAGCTCTTATTTAAATAAGCCCCACGTCCCTGGAAAGAGCTGCTGGGAGCTAAGTGCTACATTGGATCTACATTTAGATTACTAAGAAAAAGAAGGGAAAAAAGCAAAAGAAAGATGTGAGGATTTGGGTGGCTTCACATAAGATCTATTTTTTTCTTCCTACTTCAGGTTTGGAGCTTTAAGCATATTGTTTTACTTTGACAGAAAAATTAAGTATCTTGTGCAACCCTAATTTCCAGGGCTTGTCTTGCTGCGGGATTAAGAAGGCCACATTGATTCCAGCATTTACAATGGGAGGAAGCACAGTGGAGTGAGAGGCAGCAGCACAGGTGGCTGAGAAATAATTGGAGAGCAGCCTTTGCTCCCCGACCCATCCCTGCTGCCTCCCAGCTGTTCTTCTGCTTGGTTCTTTTGATGGCCAACAGGATAACGCATCTTGCTAACAAGACAAAGGCTCCTTGGGTATCATGGCAGTTGACTCAAACCCAGAAGAAAAAGAAATGCATGGGGGTCACTGTTCAGGGAAAATATTTATGGAGTATAAATTGCACACAATGCATTGTACAAAACAGAAGATTAGCAAGCACAGATCAACCGCAGAGTCATGGAGCATTGGAGCAGGGCACTGTTTTACTCCACATTTTTCACTCTACAATGTGCAATATGCTGTATATTATAGATAATGCATCATTATCATTTTTAAAAAGAGGATTGAGAACATCTAGTCTCCACTGATTCCTTTTCCTACTGATGCTGCAGTTTCTTAAATCTGGTTTACTTTGCAATCCATCTCCCTCCCCGCATCTCGTGCAAATTGAGTGCCTTGAGGGCTGTCCCCTGGGCAGTAATGTCAGTGTCTTTAGCTCATGTCTGTCTGCAAGACTGATTGCTGAGGGTTCTTTAACATCACATGATGAGAGGTGAGAGTCTGCAGGGGAGACAGGAGCCAGGAGGGGTGGAGGGGATGCTGTTCCCAATCTGAGAAAAGAGAACACATCAGCAGAATCCATCACTAAGTTGAAGCCATTTCCACCTGGCTGTGTCCCAAGACCATCTTGGCATCATCACTGCAATGCCACTTCTCAACCCTGGAACTGGGTGCAATATAATATAATCCCTGGCGGAGGACTGCTCTGTGGAGCAGAGGCCATACCGTAATGGGGTTGAGTAGGTAGTATCTTTATGTGATATCTTATTCCCTTCTGGCTGTGCTGTGCTTAAGTCATCCAGAGCAAAGCTTCAGGTTGGTTAAAGAATCTTACTGATTCCTCAGTATTTCACTAACAAAACCTGTGATGATCTGAACTTGCTGGAATTAATGATACTGACAAAATTTGCTTTTAAATTGAAATTTCAAAAGAATGATCAAGCTGGCCTTATTTTATCAATATGCAGTGTATCCTTTTTGGAATTCTTTACAGATTCAAGAATCAAAACATATGGACTTTAAGGGGGAAAGACAATTCCCAACAGAAAATGACCACGGAAAAATAGTTGTGCAATTTAAGGGAAAACCATTCCATACTAGCAGACACTGAACAATCTCAGTACCACAGCTATGTCCAGAGGCCAAAATACACCCTGACTTTAAAGGAATACTTCATGAGTTACAGCCTGTTTGAAGCTAAGAAACATTATCTTTGACAAGAACTACAAGTGCTTAAGTACTTACTATTTGTCAAACAATGTGCCAGGGGATTTATATGTCCAACAGCTGAGCTTCTCCACAAGTTTTCAAGGCAAGTATCACCATGCCCATTTTCTAGAGAGCAATCTGAGGCCCAGAGAGGTTACATAACTCCACACGAGGTCACACAACTGAGAGGTGACAGAACTGTTATGAAAATCAAATTCTGCCTCACTCCAAATTCGACCTTATTTATGTCCATTGTGCCACTTCTATTTCTCTTTCTCTAGAGAATTCATTCCTTCACTCAGAAATTACTCAGCGTCTATTCTAGATGCTAAGATTATAGCAATGAGAGAAGCAAAGTTCCTACTCACACAGATCTCACATTCCACACCCTCAATCTTCATAGCGTAGAGAAGGGTAGAGGTGAGATTAGTGGAATCCTACTTCAAATAAGGTGGTTAGGAAAGGCCTCTCCAGGGACATGACCTTGAACTGGGTACCTGGATAAGGAGGGAGCAAGACAGGTGAACATCAGAGAAAAGAGTTTTCCATGCAAAAGAGGAAGGAAGTGCAAATTTCTATAGAAGGGAAACTTCTACAGCAAGACTGAAACTGCTGGAGCAGGAACAGAGTGACAGAAAACCAAATCAGAGTGGACAGTGGGGACCAGCCTTGAGGAACTGTTAACTATAGGAATACTTTTATTTTAAGTGTGATGGAAAGTCACCAAAAGATTGAAAGCACAGGAATGACATGATCTGATCTGCATTCAGAAAGGATTGCCTTAGTTGCCATGAGAAGAACTGTGGGAGTGTAGGTTAAGAAAGAAAGAAGGAAGAGAACAAGGTGGCTGCCTCGGGAGTCAGGTGGCTGATGACCATGAAGAATTGGTCAGCAGACGTACAGAAAAAGAAATATCAATAAAGACCCTAAGATTTGTGACAAGGTGCCATTACTGATACTAAGGCTTCAGTAAGAGTGAATTTCACAGGGAGATGTATGGCAACAAGATTCAGCTTTGAAGGTGTTAAACAGGAGGATCCTCTTAGATGTCAATCTGGATATGACCAACAGAAATGCTGACACAGGAATATGGAGTCCAGGGTCCTAGGGTGGAATTATCTACTTCAGTGAATCATTTCAAAACATCTCTTTTTATAATAATTTGATATGTGCTATCTTAAATTAATTCAACATCCTTTTACTACTCAATCTAGCAATATTAATCATTGCTACCATATGTTAAGCACAGGTTATAAGTCAGACATAAGTATTTTAAATGCATGATTTTCTTTATTCCTACCATATATCTCAGTGGGAAGTACTAGTATTATCTGATTTTAAGAAACATAGAAACTGAGGCACAAAAAACCTAATGTCCTTCAACTGCTAAGTAACAGAACCATTAAAATCTAAGACAAAAATTCACTTCCAAGTGACAATAACAAAATGGTTTAGTAGGCAGCCTCAAACTTCTCTTTCCACAGAAATATTTTTTTAAATGCAAAAACTGTCAGAACCAATTATCAAGAAATCTGGGATATAGTTGGAGGATTAAAAAAAGTAAGCAACACTAAATTAAGAAAACAATGATAGTTTAAAATGTTCCTGTCATTCAAGGAAATCCCTGTCAAAACACCATCTAAACTACACTAAAAGATCAGTGATTTCAGCATCTGCCCAGGATGAGTAATACAGTCTTCAAAAAAATAATTTGTATAAGTCACTAAACAAAGAAAAAAGTACAACCTTCAACAATCAAGAACAAGCACAAAGAAAAGGTAAATCAGACTTCCAGAGTTATCACATTATGATACTCAAATGTTTAGTTTTCAAAAAATAAAATAAAATCATAAAAATACAAAAAATAGGAAAGTATGTTCATTAAAAGAAAAAAATTACTTGATTTCAAACACTTCTAAAGAAATCCAGACATTGAACTTATTAGACAAAGACTTTAAGTAGACTGTTTTAAAAATGCTCAAAGTGCTAAAATGAACCATGAACAAAGTGAAAGAAACAATGAAAACTATGAATGAACAAGGTGAGAATGTAACTAAAAAGAATGGATACTATAAAAAGGAACTCAATAAAAACTCCAAAGCTCAAAAGTACAACTAAAATTTTTTAAAAATCTACTTATAGGTGTTCGAAAGCAGATTGGAGCAAACAGAATAAAGACTCCAAAAACTTAAAGAAAAAAATCCAATCTGAGGAAGAGAAAGAAAAAAATAAACACAAAGGAACAAAGAGAAAAGCTTCATTGACCTGTAGAACACATCTAGTGGTCCACAACATGTATTTTTGAAGTTCTAAATGATAAAAAGAAAGAAATAAGAACAATGAATATTACAGGTATTAAGGGTTAAAAACTCCAAAATAGATGAAAGACATAAATCCACACATACAAAAACTTAATGAATTCCTATAAGAATAAACAGAGATACACAAGACACATAATTAAACTGTTACAAACTGATTGCAAAGAGAGATTATTAAAAACAAAGAGAGGCAACTTTTTGCATATAAGGGATTCTCAATAAGATTAAAGACCAATTTCTCATCAATAACTATGGAAGCCAGAAGGCACTGACATGTATAAATGACATATTTAAAGTGCTGGCAGGGAACATGGGACCTGACAAGCAAGAATTCTACATATGGCAAAACTATCCTTTAAAAATGAAAGAGAAGTTAAGACATCACCATATAAACAAAGCCCACAATTACCATCGCATCCAATGATGAAAGGTCGAAAATGTTTCCCTTAAGATCAGGAACCCTAATCACTCTTTTTCAACTGACGTGCTAGCCAAACTAATTAGGCTAGAAAAAGAAATAAAAGCATTCAAACTAGAAAGAAAGAAGTAAAGCTATTTCATCCACAGATGATAAAATACTTTATAGAAAATCATTCCCCCTAAAAAAAAAACTGCAACGAAACTACTAAAACTAAAAATCAAGTTCAGCAAAGTTTTTTTAAAAATATATATATTTTCTAGTTGTCAACAGACATTTATTTATTTATTTATTTATTTATTTATTTATTTATATGTGGTGCTGAGAATCAAACCCAGTGCCTCACACATGCTAAGCAAGTGCCCTACCACTGAGCCACCATCCCAGCCCAAAGTTTTAAGATCTAAGATCAATACCCAAAATGAGTTGTTTTTTTTCACCAACAATGAACAAATTGAAACAGTAAGTAAAGAAAACAATTTCAATTGTTTATAAGCATCCAAAAGAGCAAAATATAATAATTTTAAACAAGAAGATAAAAGATACATATACTGAATACTATAAAACATTGCAGAAAGAAATTAAATAAAACCTAAATAAAAGGAAAGACATCTCATGTTCATTAATTGGAAAACAATACTGTTAAGATGTTAGTAGAACACAAAGTGATTTCAGATTTAATAGAACCTATATCGAAATTCCTATGGCCTTTCCTGCAGAAATAGAAAACCCAATCTTATATTTCTATCAGATGTCAAGCCAAAGCAATCTTGAAAAAGAACAAAACTAGAAGACTCACACTTCCTGATTTCAAAACTTATTACATTGCATACACAAAGCCTAGATACAATCCCCAGCACTGAAAAAAAAAAAAGGAGGAGGAGGAGAAGGAGGAAAAGGAAGAAAAGAAAAAATATCTATGGCAAAGCTACGGTAATCAACTGGCACAAGGATAGACATACAGACCAATAGAATAAAATGGAGAATATGGAAATAAACTCATATCTACAACAAATTGAATTTCAGCAAAGATGTCCAGACCATTCAATGAAGAAAGAATAAATAGTCCCTTCATCAATGATGCTAGAACAACTGAATAGTCACATGCAAAAGACTGAATTTGGACTTTTACCTCATATTGCACACAAAAATTAGCTCAGAATGGAACCATTCAATAATGAGAGCCCAAATCACAAACGTCTTAGAAGAAAATAGAGGAAAATCTTCATGGTTCTGGATTTGACAATTAATTCTTAGAAATAACATCAAAAGTACAAGCAACAAAAGAAAATGACAAATTAGACTTCATCAGTATTCAAAACTTTCATATCAAGGGGTTTTATCAGTAAAGTTTAAAGTAACTGTGGGGATATGAAGCACACAATAGGAAGCACAATTAATATAGGGTCTAAACTGAGTTTGGACTCAAACGCAATTACTTTCTTTAAAATATCTTCAGTCCCCGAATTAAAACACAGAGAGTCTTAAAAGTAGCTCTTATTTAAATAAGTGAAAAGACATTTGAAAACATGGAAGAAAACATGTTTACATCATACAGCTAAAGTGGGTCTAATTTCCAGAACATGTAAAGAATTCTTACAACTTCTCAAGAAAGAATAGCCAATTATTTTTTTTAAATGGAAAAAGGATTTGAATGGACATTTCTCCAAATGACCAACAAGAACATGAAAAGATGTTCAACATAATGAGTCATTATGGAAATGCCACCAGGCTAGCTACAACCAAATGAACAGAAAACAGCAAGTATTGATCAGGATGTGGAGAAACCATAGCACTCACGCATTTTCTGGTAGAAATGCAAAATGTTTTGTCCACTATGGAGGTTCCCAAAAAATATCATAAAAGAATAATGCTTATAATCTCACAGTTCTATTCCTAAATATTTAATTAAAATAACTGAAAACAGATACTTAAAATAAGCACAGGTGCATTCAGACAGCAGCTCTACTAATGACAGATGAAACAAATCCAAATGTACAGACAAATCGTGTATATGCACATTAAAGAACTATTAGCTTGGAATGGACCCACCTTTTGACCCAGTTATCCCACTCCTCAGTTTATACCCAAAGGACTTAAAATTACCCGCTACAGTAATGCAGCCACATCAATGTTTATACCAGCTCAATTCACAATAGCTAGACTGTGGAACCAACCTAGATGCCCTTCAACAGATGAATGGATAAAGAAATGGTGGTATATATACACAATGGAATATTATTCGACCATAAAGAAGAAGAAGAATATGGCATTTGCAGATAAATGGATGGAATTGGAGAATATCATGCTAAGTGAAATAAACCAAACCCAAAAAACCAAAGGCTGAATGTTTTCCCTGATAATTGGATGATGATACATAATGGGAGTGGGAGGGTAAGAGAGGAATGAAGGAACTTTAGATTATGTAGAAGGCAACGACAGGGAGGAGGGGTTGGGGGTATGAAAGATGGTGGAATGAGACAGACATCATTACCCTATGTACATGTATGATTACACGAATGGTGTGAATCTACATCATCATAACCATAGAAACAAAAAGTTGTACCCCAATTTTGTACAATGAATCAAAATGCTGTCTGTAAAAATAAAAACTAACAAATTTAAAAAATAAAAAAATTTTAAAAATAAAAACGGACTATTAGCCAGCTGTAAAAAGGAATGAATTACCTGCTACAAAGTAAAGGATCCTCCAAAACATTATGCTAAGTGAAAGAAGCCAGATATGAAAGATTACATATTATATGATTCCATTTATATTAAATACTAACAAATGGTTAGGGACAGAATGCAGTGCTTGTCAAGCACTGGGGGAAGGAGGGAAGGAGGGTTAGTGGGTAAGAAGTAAGGAAGTGTTCTCTAGATAAAGTTGATAATTTCATTGTTACTATTCCAAATACCAATGCATTTTATCAGTTTAAAATTATTGCTTATGTTATTTGAATTTTACCTCAAAATCATTAAAATATATACATTTAAATCTAGAGCAGCCAGACTCCAGAGTCCATGCCCTTCACACACTGCTGCTTCAGGGACCTTGGCCAGCATGCTCGAGGGCCGTTTCCAGAGCGGGTCTTGGGAGGCTGTTGGTTTTCTTGTAGTAACTGGATGCTGCTTCTTAACCAAGGCAGGGTGGCTTCTGGTGTTCATGGAGTATTTTAAATAGCACAAAACTAATAAAGTACGATATTCAACTAAAGTGAATTGGCATTGACGATGCAGGTTAAATACCTCTCATAACAGAGACTTCGAGCATCAGACTTAATCAATGAGACTGAGAATCCATGATCAAGTCAGTCCACTTGGTAAATTCTCGCTATCCTGCCTGAACTGTAACTTGTCCTTGATTTGCACCACCTGCTCACCCTTTTCTTCTTTAAAATCATGTCTCTTTAGAGTTTGTAGCTGCCATTCCAAACCCAAGTGAAAGAGACAGTCTGTCTGTAGAAAACTCCTCTTGTCTGGTTTGGAAATAAAGCCAAGTTTGCTTGCTCCCAGCTCACACCTGCACCCAAAGAAACCTCGAGAACCAAAGGCTGACAGCGACCCACCTGCATAGAACCACGGAAAAGTCTTTGGGGCAGACTTCTTGGAGTGTACTCACCAAATTCACAGAACGGTCATGCTCACTCTTAGAAAGCTCTACTCATTAGTTTGTTCAATGACATTTATTGAGCACCATTAAATGTCAGGCACTTCTGATGGCAACACAATGGCATGAGGACTTCTGCTTTGTCCTCATGGAGAGCTGTACGAAGCAGGAAGGGTTATACTATGCAATACAGGTCTTGACCTCTAATCAGAAAATCTGAAATCCAAAATGCTCCAGAATCAGAAGCCTTTGGAGCATCGACGTGACACAAGTGGACAATTCTACACCCAGCTCATGTGAGAGGTGACAGTCAAACACAGATACATTAAAAATACTGTATAAAATCACCTTTAGGTGTGTGCATAAGATGTATAATGAAACATACAGGAATTTCCTGTTTAGACTTGGGTCTCATCCTTGTGATACTTCATTATGGATATGCAGAAATTCCAAACTATGAAAATACCAAAAACCTGAAGCATTTCTGGCCACAAGCATTTTGAATAAGGGACACTCCCACTCCACCCGCAAATACTACTATGGATGCTTTCCGAGGATGCCATGATAACAGAGAACACAGAGCCGTAAATTCTGCCTTGGCTGGAATGTCATAGAAATCTTAATGGAAACATGGATGATCTTTATCAACACAAAAGACGTGGTTGTGTGTCCTGACATCTCAGGGCCTTGGCTTGACCTTGCATAAAACTACGTCAAATGTTTCATCTCTTTATCCTCATAATCTTTGCAATGATAAAATTTAAAATAAGTCAATCATGTGAAAGATCTTTGTAAATTACAAAGCAATCTTCCAGAATGGAGTTAAACCACAGACTCTTTATGACTCTGAGACAAACTCAGTAACTTGACAATTCTTAGAGGACATCTGGGCAATTCTCACTTGTATTTTCTTCTACTTGGATATCTCCATTTTGGACCCTAGGGCTACAGCTAAGCCTGCTCCCTTGGAGGGACAAGCATGCTGGAGAGCCTTGGAAGTGACCCGTCAAGTAGCACTCTCCCTCTAAGCACACACACCCATCACAGGCAGATAAGTCTGTGAAGGAAGTGATCTAGATCTTTCTAGAGTTCTCTAAAACACCACCACCCTACCCCACCCCAGCTCCCACGGTCTTCCATCCACCCTCCTGTGTCTCACACATATGTACACACTCAGTCCTCATCTCCTCTCCCATCTATTAGGAGAAAAAAAAATAAATGAACTGACAAAAGAGTAGCAAGACAGAATGTTCTGCTAAGAGTCCATCCCACTGGCCCCCTTCACCTGCCTAAGATCTGAGCACGTGTTAAAAGCTTCCATGCACGAAGCCTTTCTTGATTGCTCAACCTGTACTGGCCGCTCTCTTCCTTGAACCCTGGCAGCAGTATGGTCTCCAGTCTGCCCATCTCTGAACAGTGCCATGTCCTCCTCAGTGACATCTACATGCACCTTTTTTGTGCACTACAGTTCCATCTTCTGAGTGACTCCTTATCTGTAAATTCTTTGCTTGTAAAATCCCTACCTTGCAGGAAACTGTAAAAATTAAAGAGAAGATACTGTTTTAAAAATAAAGGAAGCATCTGCCACTGAGAAGGGGCTCAAAAAATACCTCCTTTTCCTTCTCCTGGATCGCCAGTGATCAGTGGCACTCTTGGATAAATGTCCACAAATAAGTGGGTATTGATTGATTCTGCCCATCTCCTATTCCACACTTCTCCTTTCCCTTTGGAATTACAGCATTTTTCAAAGCGGTGGTGAAAGAACCCATTACTCTTTATGCTCCTACCCTTGATGAATTTCCTCTCAGCTATTGTCCTACCTAATTACATCAGGTCCCTTTAGGCCCATCTTGTTATTAGCTGATTCAAAGGCATGTTTGTTTGCAGAACCCTTTTAAATTTTCACTTTACAGGGCTAATTGCTGATGATGTTATTAAAGTAAACAGTTCAGGAAAGCTGCCAACGTGTGTGCTATGAATTCATCACTGGTAAGAGCTCTTACTCCAGCCAGCATGTACAGCGTGCATGAAATATTCAGGATGGAAGCTGACTTGCTCACATAGCAGAAAATATCCCAGCAGATCTGCAGCTCAGCATGGAACAGCGGCTGATGACTGGAGCCCGGAAGAGCCTATTACATAGGCCTAGTATTTCTACTTATGGAAAAGAAGAGAAGAAACTCTTGGCTGGGATTAGAGTGTGACCGAAAATCTAGGAACTGAGAGGCCCATCCCATGGATGGATCTTGCTCGTTACTGGGGCAAGAGTGTAATTTGCACAGGCACTTCCTGTGTCTCACACCCCTGATGAGTCTGTAATCAGAGGCAAGGAAATCAGTTACCCCATTCACCCTCCAATCTGCCACTCATGAAAATTTGCTAATGTCACTTTGTCCATGGTCAAGCCATATAAATCACAAGTTTCACACAATGAAAGATTCCACTACTGGGCTCCCCCTCTGCAAATCCATCTCTCCAGGAATGCAGTACTGACTACTAACAGACTGGCATTTTCAAGCACTAAGAGCCATTTTAAATGGCTATGCACATGTATATATGTGTATAGATATATTTATGTACACACACATATGGTGTGTGTGTGTGTGTGTGTGTGTGTGTGTGTGAAAGGGGTGGAAAATCCCACTGCATAAAACCAACTGTCATAGCCAATTACGCCTGTGACTTGTGATTTCTGCAGAGCTGAAGCTTTTCCTGCCTTCAACGTTGCAATTCCTCACCTGAAGTTTCTGAAAGTCACAAATGAGACTTTTACTTCTGAAAGTTTTATTCTTAAACTAGAAATAAGGATCTGAATTAGAAACCCAATTGAAATAGGTGACCCAGCGACTTACATCCACACCAGAGTAGCGAAGCTACCCCACCCTGATTGTCTGTGAAGCTGCAATGAAAGACAGTGTGAATTTCTCCTCTGCTTGGCAAAGACAGTGCCCATAAATGGTATTAGAGCACTGGACAGAGCTGTAACAGAAAACAGGTGCAGACAAAGGCAGATGAGGCTCCAGAAACAACCGTTGTATCCAATTGTTTTCATTTCCACCTTTAACTCTCTAAGATGCAGAGGATAACCAACAAACAACTGGTGTTAAAGAATTTGGGTCAAGATAAAAATGGAGGCCACATATTTAACTTTCCCTGCCTCTTGAATTCTATCAACAGGATAAAAAGCATGTAAAAAGATACTGAAGTCTGCTTCTGTCAAAACCAGAAAAAAGTGCTATTCACATGTGCACAATTTCAAGCAATTTCTGCAAGAAACACTGCTGGTAAGACCCAATGTGTGGGACCACCTGACCAGCATTTTGGTCTCTGCTTCCTCTCACTTGGATGAAAGGAGGGGCCTGTTTGCAGGAGATGCAGGGGTCTTAATTGGACCCCACTGTCATGATTGGACCAGGGGACATGAATAGCAGGTTCAAAGGTGATATCATGATGCAGCTGCTGTCTCTGGAAAGCTTGTCAGTGCAGACATCAGAGCCTTGATTTGGGCTGAGCCTTGGGCTATGAGTACGGAGGCAGTGAGAGGGTCAGCCAAGGACAAAAGGCGGCTGAGGTGTTTCTTCCTTAAGAAATAGAGATCAAAATCCATCACTTCTCCACATGCCAGCAAGAGCCACTGGAATAGGCAACGGAAACAGAAAAGACCTCATTTATAATAGCAATGTAGATACCAACAAATTCAAATTTAAAGGTAGAGAATTGAGGACAGGAATCAACTAGAAGTAAGGATTCCCCCCATATGTGGAAGCTAGAGCAAAGTAAAAGAAAAGGGAGAGCAAGTCTGATTTCAGGAAGATAGAGGGAAGGCCAATGGAGGAGAGGAAGGAGGCTGAGGGGGAGAGGGGAGGGATTGGAAAGGCGAGGAATTGTGGAATAAATTTGACAAAATTATGTGCACATATAAATACATCACAGTGGATTCCACCTTCATATATGTCTATAAAGCAGTAGTTAAATAAATAAAGAGAAGGAAGATCCACAGAGTAGAGGGAAGGGAAGAGGGGATGGGAGGAGGGGTGGGGAGGAGGAGGCACTGCAGACCGAAATGGAGCAAATTAAATCCCATGCCTGTATGATCATGTCAAAATAAACCCACTGTTACACACAGCTATAATTCACTAACAAAAGCATTTTTTTAAAAAGTCGAGAATGGAGACTTCAAGTAAAAATATAATTTACTAAAGATATAAAATAACTTTTTATGAAGTTCGCTTGAAGAAAATAGAAGTGTTTTTATATGAATAATATAATAATAGTCCTTCCAAAATATCACCCCAGAGAAGATCTCTTCAAGACAAAGAGTCATGAATTTGAAAACAGTTACACATACATATACATGTGTATAATACATACATGTGTGCATTATGTGTGTAATATATATACATATATGAGTGTAATATAATACATATATAATACATATATGTGTTATACACATGTATATATATTAAAACATTAAATATAATTGCTATGGGTAGATAATTACAATTTTAAACTTAATATAAAATTACAATATTAAGATATTTGGAGCCACACTGAATTCGATATGGCATTTCCCTGGCAGATTAAAAAATGATACTGACTTAGCAGGGAGTGGTGTCCCCTGCCTGTAATCTGAGCAACTCAGGAGGCTGAGAAAGGAGAATCACAAGTTCAAGTTCAGCCTCAGCAACTTAGGGAGACCCTGTCTCAAAATAAAACTTTAAAAGGAGGACTAGGGATGTAGCTCAGTGATAAAGTGCCCCTGAGTTCTATCTCTAAAAAGAATGATACTAGCTTAATAGGAAAAAAGTTATTAATACCTTTCAAAAAACCCACTAATAATCCTTAAATAAGTTAATAAAATATTTAAACATACTATGAGCAAATAATATTGAATCCAACTTTTTAAAATATCAAACATTACATTAAAATTATGATTCATCATTGGCAAGAAACTGAGAAAGGGCGCCATGGTGTACTGACTGTGGTAATTTCAAAGGGTACAAACACTTTCACCACTATTTGAAGGCACGTAACAAAGATCTTCAAAATGGGTATCCTATTTTTATACTATCCCATGTCTAGGGAATGATTATAATAGAATATAGATACACCCAGAAATAAAATTCAAGGATGTTTATTGTAGCACTTCTTAAAATTGCAAAATCTTCAACTTCAGGAACTGAAGAAAATCAAATAGTTATTTGTAGTCTTTAAAAAGTGTCATTAAAAAGTACTTTAAAACGTATTATACGAGAAAACAGCATTTTGAAATTGTACGTACGCTGTGATCTAGTCCTATTAAATATACATTTATTCAATTCAGTCATTCATTCCTGGCTTCATGAAATTTACATTTTAGACAAAATTCATATTTCTGACTATCTATACATACATTTGGAGGGCTAGATCTCAAAATGCAATGATGATTATCTCAAACGATGTTGCTCAGTTTCCTATTTTTCTATGGTAAATGTGTAAAAATGAAAAAGTTATTTAAATTACATGGTGAATTTAGTCAAAATCCCAGTTTGTAAATAGATTCCTAACCTGAACAGCACTATTAAATCCAAACATCTGCTCTAAAACAAGTTTTCATGTACAGTTCACAACTAAATTAACAAGTTATTTTGCTTAATTATTCTAATTGAGTTAACACTATAATTAAAAACTTTTCCTCTTCCAATGAGTGTAAATTTAAGAAAGGAAAACCTGATTCAGAAAGACAATAAGAAATGCTAAAATAAATTCTTAAAGGGGATTATTACTTTCTCCCAGCAACGTCTCTCTTCTTCTCAGCTGTGTGATTGCTCAGTACATTCACCAAATGCAAACATAGTTCCCACAAATTCAGTGGAGATTCAAGGGGTACTTCCCAAGACTATATGGAATGCACACAAAAGCTTCCTTTTAAAATAAAAACGAGTCATCACATTTTTAAAAGGGGCAGACTATGCCATTCTCAGAGCTCTTATCCAAAGACAATAGAAAAAAAAAAGAAAATGGCAATGTTATAAGGAGCTTTACTTATAAACATTTCTTATTCTATATTGCCAGCTCTTGTCTTTTCTCCAAAACTACTTAAATCCTTGTATTTTATATCATGTCCAACACCCTTACCGCAATCATTTATCTTGCTCTAGTTGGATTACATTTCAAGGAATCCCAAGCACTGGTTTCTAGTTCAGCTCCCCCAAAGCTAGATTCACCCTTAAGGAGCTCACTTATCCTCTCAGGGGAGCGTACAAATACCTGAGAATTATTTTAGTAATGTTAAATACCATGTCTCTTTTCCATGTAGTGCATCAGACTAATTTTCATTCAGGGAATAAATATGAATATGGCTACCATAACACTGAGACCTATTTTTTTTAATTTAATATGTGAAAAAAGTTAACAGTACCACTTTTTAAATCAGAATGTTCCAAAGAGTTGATGAACATACCCCATTCTGCCTATTTGCAAAGCTGCGTGACCCTATGTGTAATCCGAGGAATACATAGCAGCAGACAGCATCAACCCTGCCTTCAAAAGTTGGAAAGAGAAAATAAAGCATAAAAAGACTGCTAATATATACCCACATGTTATGATATTGTGTGAGACACAACCTCCCAATACTCCTGAAGGCACATGTTAGCACCTGTTTTGTAGATTGGGAAACAAAAATACAAAAAAAAAAAATTGCTAACTGGCATGTGTAAGAACCAAAAATAAAACATCCCCAGGAACAAGGAGACAGAAAGTAACTTATTTTTCCATGTTTTTATTAGTGCATTATAATTGTACATAATGGTGGGATTCATGGTGACATATTCATACATACAGAAAATATTTAAAAATGTAGAATTAATGCCTACCTTTTCTCAAACTGATGGTTACTATTGCATACACTTATTCGACACTCTCAGATGCTTCTTCCATCCCTTGATTTTCCTTCAATCTACAATATTGGATGTGTGCATCTATTTTTCAGCAGGTCCCTCATCTAATCCTTTTACTGGTAGAAAGCTGAGTTACATATGCACATAAGGTTATTAGAGAAGATCATTTATACCCTCTTCCTTCATCTCCATTATCATTCCTTGTCCCTTGCATTTCAAAGATTTTGCAGTGAATCTTGGGGAAAAAAAATCTCTATCTGGTCATTCTTTATTCAACCTTGACAGGCTTCTAAAAAATCAATAAAATGTACAGAGCATTTCTTTATTCATGCATTAGCTATATTGGAAATAGAAAAGTGCTTGTACAGTTCCTCTTATGCTCATATATATGTATGTATGCATTGGAGTATTTTTATGGGAAACCAGCATCCCAGCTCTTCTGCACAGAGGAGGTCCATGCCCTATAAGTCGGGATAAGCGTCAGTGTACATCTCAAGTTTCATAGTGACCGTATTCACTCTGTGAAAACATGTCTGACATCAGGTAGCATTTTCATATAGGACTTGATTTCTTGAACACCTGCCCTTTTCTCAGACCCTTTCCTATCTTGTTTTACCTGTCACGTTTTCTCCAGCTTGTGTCTATCTAAGAATCAAGACATATTCCATTTCACTTGCTCCTACATATGTGCTCCACCCACTGATGGCCCACCTTCTACCCGGGACTTCCATGATGGAGGCATCTGCATTCATTGTTAGGCTGGCTCCCTTTCTATGCTATAATTCACCCAAGAAACAAACAGGCCACTTTCCTTTCATTCATTCACAGCTGCTAGACCCTTATAACTCCTCTCTCACCCATCCTCCTTTCTTCCATCTCCTTTCCCCCTTTCTCCCAATTTCATCTTCAAATTTTCCACCTCTATTGCTTCATTCCCATTGACACTTAATTCTCTCTCTCCTCCTCTTCTTAGTCATAATTTAAAAAAAAAAAAAAGATTCAGTTCCACTTCCTCAGATTTCATTCACCCCTCAATCCATGATAAACTGGCCTCTCCCACCACAACCCTGGGCACTAGGCATGACCATGTTGCCATAGCAACCTAGTCATCAATAAATTAAGCAAACTCACCTTAATTCTTTTCATGATTAATTTATCAGCAGTTATCTAAACCTTTGACCATGTCACTGATCTTTAAAAATATGTGTAATAGGACAATTTTTCAATCACTAAAAGCCAACAATTAACAAAGTCTAAATTTGATTAAAGTTGTACTACGGCTAGATGTTCTGTGGGTCGGTGAATATTTGATTGAGTAATTGAACAAGATACATGCATTTCATGAATCATTACTTAATATTTACCTTTGTGTCATTATTTCAACAAAATACACTGTTAATATTGTTTCAGTCTTGATTTTGACATACTTTGTGTTCATTAAGAGTAATGCTAAATTAGATCATCTTGAGCCACTGTAGTCTCTATGCTTTTATGTATTAATTTCAATCTGGGAATGTGATGGGCTGACAGATTTGACTCCATAGAAATGTTACAGGCCAGTCTATATGGGCAATGACTAAATAGGCTTTTGCTGTTTTCCATTTTGCTCTGAGACTCCATGCTATGTAGGAAATGAGCTTCTCCCATGGGAATGCCCCACCTCTGTACCCATCAACAATTGCTTAGCTTCTCCCATGGGAACACCCCACCTCTGCACCCATCATCAGTCACTTAGCATGATATGTTTAACAATGAAAAATGGCAATTCTTACATGATGAAAAATTGTTCTCTTTTGATTCCTATGTTAGTAACCATTAGTAACCACTCTTTAGTTTGTACCTAGGTAAGGATCATTTGACCCACGTCCCCCTCTACTGCTAATTTCATGATGTAAGTTTGTAATTTCAAATCATAGCAACAGACACTTATGATTGATGTGATTTTTGGTATAAGAACCCCTGCAACCCTGTGATCGGGGCTGTTCTTCCAATAGCCATTTTGGGGGGCATCGTGTGAGACAGCCAACTGGCTGGCTTAATAAAGACTCTCAAATTTGGACTTCTCGGTGGTGAACGGTCTGTTATTAAGTTGCGCCCCATAACAGGAAAATCTTGCTCTTCGAAGGCAATTGAAAATGTATTAATAAAATCATTAAACAACTTTGGATTCAAGTGGATTGTGCATCTCACATTGCTATGACCTGAATCTGGATTCTTTCTAGAAGCCCAGGTGTTAAAGCTGGATCCCCAGCTTGGCACTACGGCAGGGGAGTGGAAGTTTTAAGAGGTAGGGCCTAGAGGTAGGTTTGGGGTCATTGGAGAAAAGTGGGACCCCAGTACTTCTTCTCACTTCCCCACCTCGGGGCCACGAGGTGAGTGGTTATGTGGTGCCATGGGCTTCTTCCCTGATGGGCTGCCTCACCACAGGGCCCAGGCAATGGGACCATCCACTCGTAAACTTCCAAAAGTGTGAGGCAAAACAAGCCTTTCCTCTCTAGAAATAAATGAACTTGAACATTTGTTTTAGTGCTGGAAAGCTAACTAGCATACACATCAGGTATTATAATGGAAAATCGGGGAAAATTATCATTGATACAGAATATTTTTCAAAATATTCTAATTTCATCATATAAATTACCAAGTACCATATTACTATTTCTTAAAATAATATCTAAATTTACTTTCTACATTTTTCTTGTTAAAAATTCTTAATACTAAGAAATCAAAGGAAAACAAATTATCAATATGTTGTTCAGTTTGTTTAGATCCCTTTTTAAGTGAGATAATAACTTGATCTATTATTTACAGAAAATAGTATTTACTTTCAGGATTTTGTATACAGGAATCCTTTCCTTTATAGACAAGCAAGTGTTTATATTTTATTGGAATGTTGCATGGTATCACATATTTCACATGGAGTCCCTTTTAATTTAGGCAAAAAAAGTTCTTTGGAGCAAAATAGAACATGTGTTTGACCAAGAAATTATCCATTTAAGTAACTCCAGATATAATCTCAGAACTGTTTCAAATGATTGAAATTGGAATAGTTGAAGACATGTCTCCTAATGAGAAAATGAAGTCATGGGTCATGCAAGGCACAAGCTATGCTTCCAGGTTATGAAACAGAACTCCGATACATGGACTTCCTCCACCAGCCTCCATAGTGTCGTAATAAGATGGGAGAGTGATGTCAGCAAGCTGGGAGAACAGGAGGCCCCAGGCTCCACCACACAGACAGCTCGACCAGCAGCCGCCATAGACAAGAACACCTTGGTGACAACTTCAAAACCTGGAAATGAGCCTGAAACACCTGTGTGAGCCACAGAACTTAATTAAAAGCTGAATTAGAAGGGTAAAAGGAAATGTGTCACCTAGATCATGTCACTACTCTCCCTCCACTCCAAGGTGGCACAATGCCACAAAGGCAGGACTGCTCTGGACCCATAATTTCTGTAGGGCAGAAGAAGAACTGGAGGCAGACATCTGACTGCGCTACATTCCGGGACACCTCCCAGAAGCCCACTCCAATTCATCTCTAGGGAACGCTGTCGGTAGCTACGTAACTAGGGATCACAATGGAGGGTCAGGTAAACATAAAGAAAGGAGGCAGAGATCACCGTGACCATCATGTGCATCTTGGCAGTAGCTCTGTTTTCCTGCTAGTGTGGTACCTGGTACCATATAGGGACCAGCCAGTGGCATAGCCCACTCATAAAGTCAAGCTGGCTTCTTTCAGAAGCAAGGTAAGAATTTCAGCCTGACCTGAATCCCTAATTGGCCAGCCTCCATGCCCAGTGACAAAGCTCACTCCAAGGTCCTACCAGAGAAACGGACACTTGCCACAGTGCATTTATGCAGAGCATAGGGGCTGGATATGCCAAACTGGTGACCCAAAGAATGGCTCGGCTTGGCCGTATAGCTCATCCCAAAGCACCACCCAGGAAGGGAGGGATCTAGCACTGAACATTTCTGCAGATCATAGTGACTATACCTGTCCAACATGGGAGTCCAAACAGTGATCTGATAGTCCACCTCAAGTCCCCAATAGGCAGAAGTAAGCATCAATCATACATTTATATAGAATAGAACATCTGAACCTATTTGTCCCAAGCAGTCATTCTACCTATGCTTAAGACCAGCCTGTAGCTATGCCCAACTTCAGAACACAAATAGTAGTACCACCTGGCCAGTGAATACATTCTGTGACTCAAAATGATCAAAGAGGATTGCACTACCCAGAGAGTAACTCTCCCTGATTGCAGAGCCTAGCCAGTGGTCTCACCAGACAGCAGAGCCCTGCTAGCAATCCCACCCAAACTCAGAGCAAAGGGAACAACAACCAGCCAACTAGAGAGCTTGAGAGCAAACTCTGCCTGCCCAGGGTCATTCCCAGTTGACCTTTCCAGAATCACAGTTTAAACTAAACAGCAAAGGTCTACCCCTGCCAGAAAATACCAGAGAAGGTATTCGTCTTCTTAAATGTGAAAGGAGTGAAAGGTTATGAAGAATCATGGAATCGTAACATGTCCCAAAGAAAGGTTAAAAGCTCCCCTAATGGACAATAAAAGAATAGAGCTCTATGAGATGACTGACAAGGAATTCAGAAAAAGAACCCTTTTAAGCATTAGTGAACTACAAGAATACATGGTAGAAAATGGAATAAAATTTGGGAAAATGTACAGGAACTGAAGGGAAAGTTTGACAGCAAAGTAGAAACAGTTTTTAAAAATAGAAAAAATAGAAATCCTGTAGTTGAAGAATATAATGACTAAATTGAAAGATGTCGTAGAAATCTGCAACAGCAGTGTTGGTTGTTTTTTGTTTGTTTGTTTGGTTGGTTGGTTAATTTTTTTTGAGATGATACTAAAGATGAAATATTTGCAATTGTCCTTTCAGTGGAGCAAATAGAAAAAATGATGCAAAAGAACCAATGAAGCCTATGGGAATTATGGGACAACATCAAGAGACCTATCTTTTGCATAATAAGAAATCAAGAAAATGAAACAAAAAAGGAGCCAGAAAGCATATTTAAAGACACAATGGCTGAAATCTTCCTATAGATTCCAACATTCAGGTACAGGAAGTAAAGAAATCTCCAGTGAAACTCAACCCCCCAAAATGCTCACCAATACGCATAGTAAACAAACTATCAAAAAATCAAATTCAATGAAAAAATACTGAGAGCAAGAGATAAGAAACATATCACATATAAGGGAAAATTGATATAAGTATCAGCAGATTTCCCAGCAAAAACACTATTGTCCAGGAAAAAGTAGGATAATATACTGAAAGTGCTGTCGTGATAAACGTGCCAACCAGGAACACTTCACTGAGAACAGTTGTCCTTCAGAACTTTTCAAGGAATATAAATTCCAAAATACTATAAATCTGACATCAAAAAATAAAATGTAGAGATTTAGTATGCTATCAAAGTAAGCTGTTGTGAGCTTGAAATAGCATTTTAAAAAATGCTTTATGTAACCTATAGTAGGTGCACAAAACATAAATAGGATTTTTTTTTCAAATTCAAAGAATACCAATACAGAAAACTATCCCAACCACAAGCCACAAGGGAAGACAAGGGGGGAGAGAGAGAGAGAGAGAGAGAGACTACACGAGACTACACATCAATCAGAAAATAAATTTTAAAATAGATAAAGTAGCCCTCATCTATTAACAATTGCATTGAATGTTACTGTATTAAATTATCCAAGGCTGGGGATATGGCTCAGTTGGTAGAGAGCTTGCCTCCCAAGGACAAGGTCCTGGGTTCAATCCCCAGCACCGCCAAAAAAAAAAAAAAATTATCCAAGAAAAAGACACAGAGTTGATGAATGGAAAAAATGAGACCAACTATATACAGACTAACTTTATCTTCAAGGACACACACATATTGAGAGTGAAGGAATTGAAAAAGATATTCCAAGCAAATGGAAACCAAGAGGGAGCACAGGTAGCAATACTTAAACAATACTTACAAAAAAAAATCTTCAAGTAAAAAGAGACAGAGGGCGCATTATACAATTGTAAAGAGGTCATTTCGGCACATATATACAAGGTGCAATGTTTAAATCAGGTTAAACATATCTCCACCATTTGTCATTTTTTTGTGATGAAAACGTTAACACTTCCTTCTTCTAGCTTTTTGAAACATATAACCTCTTATCATCGTCTGTAATAATCCTACATTCTTCTTAATGCACCCAGAACATTCTCCAGGAGAGTTCATATGCGAGGCCACAAAACAGTCTGAGCAAATTTATAAGGATTGAAATCACATCAAGTAACTTTTCTGATCACAATGATATAAAACTAGAAATCAATAAGAGGAGAAATGTTGCACAATTCATGAAAGATGTGGAAATTAAACATATTCCTACATGACCAAAAGGTCAGAGAAGAAGTCAGACAGAAAATTTAAAAATAGCTTGAGAAAAGTTTAAATGGAAACAAGATGTTTCAAAATATATAGGATACAACAAAAACAGTTCTGGATGAGAAGTTTATAGCAACAAACACACTAAAAAAGAGGAAAGAGCTCAAATAAACATCCTAACATTGTACATCAAGGAACCAGACAAAGAATGACCCAATTAACTAAGCGAAGAAAGTGAATTTCAAATGTGCTCACCACAAAAAAACTGTAAGTATTTGGTACGACGAATATGTCAATTAGCTTGTTTAATCATTCCACATTGTATACACATATCACAATATCACTGTGTATCCCATAAATACATACAAATATAATCTGTCAATTTATGATTTTTTTTTTGATACTAGGGATTGAACCTAGGGGTCCTCAGCCACTGAGCCATGTCCCCAGTCCTTTTTATATTTTATTTTGAAACAGGGTCTCACTAAGTTGTTTAGAGCCTCACTAAGTTGCTGAGGCTGGCCTCATACTTGAGATCCTCCTGCCTCAGACTCCCAAGAAAGTCACTGGAATTTCAGACATGCACCACCATGCCCATGATTTTGTATACACAGAACACATACTTAACAGATTTGTCCTGAGTGATCAAGAAACCCTGAGTGACCTGAGACACCAAGAAGGTATCATTTATGGATTTATTATGTAGGAAAAAGCAGGGGAAATAGTTGAGTTGCTTGTTATCCAGCCTGAAGAGCACTTTTCCCAGATGAAATACTCTTACCATCCTCCACACTTTGCAGATGAGGAAAATGAGTCATAAAGAAGTGAAGCATTGTGCTCAGAATGGCAGATCTGAACAGGGACAGATCTGAGACACGTCACCAGGCCATCTCACTCCCAATCTATACTCTTTCGTGTGTTTACTATCTCCAAAAATATCCATCTAGGTTTCAGGACAATAAAATCTCAGGATGCTCAACACAATCCAGGGACTCAGAAGAAAACCAAACCAAAATTTCACTGTTACTTTTAGAGGTAGATATTGCACAAATTCTACTCTGAAATCAGTAATCACAGAGAACTGATTATGCATTTATCTTGTCCTTTCTCATAGCATCTGCTCTTCTGGGTAATCAATGGCTCTAATCAATGAAGGAAAGTGAAAATTAAAAAATAAACAGATGTACTCTTTCTTATAATTAACCATATTTGTAAATAACCTAGTTAAAGCCCAGATTGTAGCTCAATACCCAAAGACACTTTTTTTTCCCTTTTTGGGGTTTTCCTCCTTTCCCTTTTCCTTTTTGCCACTTAGAGTCTCTCCTTTGCAGGTGCTGCATGATATAATAGCAGCTGAATCACTCTAGAGGGAGTCACTCACCCACTTTCCTCAGGAACCAGAGTACTCAAGTTGCAAGAAATTAATTTATGCTAATGTCTTAAAACTCTGCCAAAATGTTTCTCCCGATCTCCATTAACATTTAACAAGTGGGCCACAATTCAGAGCAATATATCCTGGCTACATTGATGTAAATTTTAGCATTGATAGGATCATTGAAGTTCTGCAAGATTTTTTTAAAAGATTGCTTTTACATTCATCTGCTAATGAAGAGCAAGGTGACCAGAGTATTATCAGACTGAGCAATATCTGCTACACAAAGAATGTTCAGGAGGAGAAAAATGCATGGGAATTGAAATCGCTGCCATGACCTTGGTCAAGTTTTCAGACCTTGACACCTTATTGCTTTGATTTCCAAAATAATTATCCTGAATGAGAAACTGAGATATTTGGCAAATTATTTCCATAGGCAGGGTTTGGGAGTCATGTAACATCCCGTCACTGTATCTTTCTACATTCTTAGTACACCAACACAGCCTTCTCTCAATTCTAGAAGCATCTATTCCATGTCTACTTGTATTCAGCTGGTCTAACTCATATGATTTAACAAAGTCCTGGTAACAATGACAAACTGTAGAAGAATATTTCACGGCTCTTATTTGGAAGGTAGCACAAAATGTTTCAATTCCCTCAAAGCTTCAAGTTTTAAATAGTGAAATTTCAGACATTGTGGCAAGTTCCAAGTGGAAGAGGAAGAAGAAGGAAAGAAAGGGCACCACAGCCTCCTTCACATCACCCCGTGGGAGTGCCTGCCCAGCAGCAGCCTCTGAGGCCAGCCCGTTCTGCCTGGGTAGAAAGAAGCTAGGGCAGCTCAGTGCATGTAAGAACCTGCATCCACCCCAGTTGTGTCCCCTGATCCCCTTGAATGCTCAGTGCACAACCTCATGGATTACTTATAAACCTGCAGAGTTCTCAAAGATAATGCTGCAAATAATGCCAACCGAATCTTTGTTTTAAAGGTACTTTCATTAGCTCAAGGTGCTTGAAACAAGCCCATCATTTCATTAAAAGCGCAACAGCATCCCCTTCTCTTAATAAGTGACACCTACTGTCACTAAATAGCATTCATGGACTCATGGATGGTTGTGTGGTTGTATAGTTTACCACATTTTTACAAATTCTTTCCTACTCTCTTCCTTTATTCTTTTGATGAGAAAACTGAGAGAAGAAAGTCACAGCTTCCCAGGAATTCTTATCTACTGCTAGAAAATGAGTGGAAGACATGATCTCCTTTCTAGAAAGGACCTAGAGATGAATGGCTTCAGACCCCCCTGAGCACTGGAGGAACCAAAGGACTCCAGAGACCAGTTCAGAAAACCCAGGGAGACTGGCCCAAGCTGAGCAGGCCAAGCTTAAACCAAGCTAAAGGTTCCAAGAATCCGTGAAAGGCCATAGGCAGGAGACTACAGGGCAGAGGTTAGGTAAAGGAATGGGGGATCCCAGCGAGTGTCCCTCTGTCCCTGTTCCAGGTGTCTGCATTTCACCTTTTATCTGGGTAGTTCTGTGGACAGGAGATTTTTTTTCTCACTACAATTAGCAAAACAGAAAAGCATCATACTGGCCTGGGCCTCAGGGTCTCCCCTAGTGGGAAAGCAGTCTCTTTGGGTCTTGGCAGAGCTTAGAGGAAGGTCCCTAAACTTGCCTGGTTCTAGAACAATCAGAGACCGATTTCAAATACAGATTCCCAGGCTCCTCTCCTGGAGATTCTGGTTCAGTAGGCTGGAGGGTCTCCAGGAATCTGCAATTTCCACACTCCAAGCAATTCTAATGATGAGACAGGTTGGAGTGGAGAGTAAAGTGTGGACTTTGCTCTGATAAAGTGCTACTCACTGGGCACCTAGGCAGAGATTTTAACATTTCAGAAACCCAGATGCCCTCTTTATAAAACAGATAATCAATATAGGACTGAACATCAAATTGGATCCTATCCATAGTCACTTGTTATGTGAATGACTCAATAATTATTAACATCTCTTTCTTTATCTGCTGATTTAAACTTGATGCTCAGTGCACAAGAGAAAATTCCCAACTATTTAGGCAGGCTTACTTTAAAACAATCCATGTTGAAAACTTCTACTGGATGATAAACAAGAATTTCTGAGATCAGAGTCGAGATGTCAGACTATGTTTGCAGAGCACAGCTAGCAAAAGATGAACAAGAGGTGAGCCTCCTTTTAAATGCATAGAATATGAAATACAATCAGCTTCTCTCTGCCCCTGGACTGTGATTTGTGTACTTGAGTGTCCACTTCTGCCTCATTTATTTTCTTTTTTTAAATTGTTTTTATTTGTTCTAAGTAGTTATACATGATAGTAGGATGCATTTATGCATTTTGACAAATCATACATAAATGGAGTATAATTTATTATTTTTCTGATTCTACATAGTGTAGGATCATACCAGTCATGCAGTCATATATGTATATGAGGTAATCACGTCTATTTCACTCTACTATCCTTCCTACTCCCAAACCCCTTCCCCTCTCTTCATTCCCCTAATAAAGTAACTCTGTTCTTCCCTAGCACCTACCCCTTTATTGTGAATTAGCATCCGCATATCAGAGAAAACATCTGGCCTTGCTGGAAAATGGATGGAGTTGGAGAATATTATGCTGAGCAAAATAAGCCAAATCCTAGCTACATTCTTACACCACTTGCTCACACACCACAGAGAATTCCTCTTCTGCTGGCTGAGGTCTGGCACTTGGGGGTTGTGCCTTTATTATACTCCACCTTGTCGTGGGCTGTGGATTCCTCCAGCATGCAAACCACCACCCATGGTTCTCCATTCCAGGCTTTCATCCTAAAACAACCATCCCTTGAGGTAAACATTAGGGTATCAGATACTGAGAATGGGTTGAGTCTAAAATGGTACCTCACATGTCATGGGCTTACAACTCTTCTTCCCCAAAGGAGTTAGTGGGGGCATCTTCTAGGTGAGAGATGCTAACGCAAACATTAAGTGAGAATTTCTAAGGGACCAAAGCAGGAACTTTCATTTCCAGTAAGTGGTAAACATGACATTTTCCCCTGGTTGGAATCTGTAAACCATGACCAGAGGAGGGGAACAGAGAACAAGGAGAAAGAAGAAACAGGATGTGCCCAGAACAAGGGATCTGGGGAGGGGAGAAGGAAGACTTGCAAACACCCTGCCTCGCTGTCTTTCCTTACGGAGGGATGGCATGCTCTTAAACATCTCTTGGTGCTTAGGGACTAACTTTCAGTGACTGCCTGAAGGTAATGTTTGGATGAGTGTCACAGAAACAGGACATTAGCTGTCTGTAGTGCATCTCAGCTGAATTTACCTCCTGTGAGAAGAGCAGGGGATGGGAGGGAGTTAGGGTGAGATTCAGATGCCTTGGGATTAGGCTCCACAGAATTCCAGGCCTGTCCCCTTCTGCAGTTGCCCAGCACAGGGACTGAGATGTGTCTGCATGCAAAAGAAAACACAGTTAATCCTTTAAATGCATCTATATACAAATAGGCTACCAGGACCTTTGCAGAGATCAGGGAGGAAAATGTAGGCGACTCTGCTCAGTTTCACTCCAAGGTCACCAGGCATTAGAAAACATTTGCCTTTGAAGCATTCATTTCTCAAAATCTTTCTTAAATGTAATGGTCCATTTTCTTAAGTTAGCAAGTAAAATATAATAAAACTTGATAAGAAGCCATAGGTCAAAGAAGTCCCATGTATTTTTTTTTTCAGAGTTTAGGACTTTTAATTTGTCCTAAAGTTACTAAAGCAAAACTCATAAAACATTCTGCTTCCCTTTATACCCCCAATGCAAACAAAACAAAAAACTATTTGTAGGAAAAAAAAATAGTTTTGTACATGGGATGGAACAATGTAAATCCAAAACTTACAGATAAGTGTCAGCTCTATCACCCATCTCTTTAAAAAGTTTATTTGAATATCCAGTCAAAACCAACAGGGTACCTCCTTTGAAATGTCATATATATGGATTTCCAAGTAGACCACAGGACTGGGTACTGTCTTGGAATGTCCTCAGAAGGCTCTGTCATTGAACAGGTAAGAGAGTGAAAAACCCCATTCCCTCTTCCATTTGAAAGATAGTCCTTTCTTTCAACAGGGACAGAAGAAACTATTCAAACTTTGTCTTCTTTCCTTGTGGCTTGTGGTCTCCTCCTCCCCCTCTGCCTCCTTACTGCCACCTTGACCTCCAAAGTCTCCTGTTCCTCCACCACAACCCCCAAAGCCACCTTCCCCTTTAGGCTTCTCCTGGTCCAAGGTGACTTTGTTTCCATCAATTTCGCCATCTTCCATGGTCCCTGGAAGCTTTGGCATCTTCCTCACTGCTGAAGTCCACAAAACCAAACCCTTGGAGGATCTGGTTTCCCGGTCAGTGACTATCCTTGCATGAACAGAGCCATCAAAGGATTTTTTTAAGGTTTCCTCGGCAGTATCTTCAGACAGACCTTTGACAGAGTTTTCAATGGCTGGCTTCTTGCATTAGGCGATCCCCTGGGTCCTTGCCACTTCAGCCTGATTGCTCTGCCCTCAATTTCCCTTTTATTACATTTTTTAAAAATCTAAAAACCAACTCTGATAGGTGCCCTCTCCCAAGTAAAGTAAGAAAAGGTTTTGAGATGAGGTGTTTTGCTTTGTTTTTTGATCACAGGGCTGTAGGATTGTTCTATTATAAATTCTCTTCTCATCTACTTTCTTCCTTGTTTCCCAACACCTTTTCCAACCAGCATTTTTTACTACTTATAGACTTCCTGTTTAACATGCTACATAACTTGGGGTTTAACTTGGAGTTTGGAGAAAAGGAAAGAGAAGCAAGAAAGACTGGAGAAGAAACAAGGAGGGAAGGAGGGTGTCAACATCCACGATGTGCCCAGGACATTTGGGAAGTTGTCCGAGGTTTCTGGGTCCAGTGTATTTTACATGCACAGCTGTCCTGTCCTAGAGGTACCATGGCCATCACTTCACAGTTGAGGAAACTGAGGTTCAGAGAGACTGTGACTTAGCCAAAGTTGCAAAGCACAGTGAGCACAAGTGCTGAGATTTTCCAGCTGAATCCAAGTCCTGCTTCTATTTCATCAGGCATGATTGGCTTGTGAACAACCAGCCTCTGCTCTGTCTTCCAGGCCAACAGAACCTAGTTTCGCTCAGAAGGTCACTCCTCAGGAAAAATGACTGCAACCAAGCTGGGGCATTGCTTTGGAAGAATTGAAACCAATCAGGCAAATCAGTCTCCTTCCAATATTGGTTTTCAGTGTTGAGTTTGTGATCTGACTCTGGCCAATAAAATATTTGAAAAGTTTGCTGAGATTTCTGGAAAAGAAATTTCTTGCTTTTAAAAAAATGAACAAAAGACAATATTGCTGTTGGGTAAGATATTGCTAACTGGGCGCAGTGGTACACACCTGTAATCCCAGCAGCTTGGGAGGCTGAGGCAGGAAGATCACAAGCTCCAAGGCAGCCTCAGCAACTTAGTGAGACCCTGAGCAACTTAGCAATACTCTGTCTCAAAATAAAAATAAAAATAACAAAGGGCTGAGGACATGACTCAGTGGTTAAATGCCCCTGGGTTGAATATCCTCAGTACCAGAAAAAAAAAAAAATCACTAAAACAATAGTGATTATATTTTAACCATGGAGGCTCAAATCTGAGAACAAACACATATAAGATGGCAGAGTGGAGACTGAAAAGCACCTGGGGTGTCGATGATGTCATCGAGCTACAGATCTGACCAGCCATGAGACTGCCCTACCCTGGACTCTTATTAAATGGCACGATAAATGATAAATGCCCAAGACGTTTGGAGTCGTGCTACCTATTACTTGCAAATGAAAGCATCCTGCCAGATACAAGCTGCATGGGGGTAGAGAGAACAGATGAAGGGCCCACCCAGGAGGGGCGGCGAGAACACCCTGCCAGTTCATGTGCAATTAAGATGGTGTACAGATGAAGGAGCCCCCTGTAGAAGCATGTGTGAAAACACAGAGAACGTCAGAACAGCGTCCTGGAGCCAGACACTCCACAAACCTCACCGGTTCATCTCCCTCACGTCTTAAGTCTCAAAATCTCACAGGGCTTATTAAATCGGCTGCTCACTGGAATCACAGGAAAGGTTTAAAAATACCAAGATCGGGGTCACCCACCCCAGGATTCTGATTTAATTGGTCCTGGGAAGATCTTGGGCATTGACAATTTTCAAAGTTCCTAAGGTGGATCTGATACTCAGAGTCACTGCTCCATAAACAAGCAAGTGACATTGTTTCCAGTGACTGATTTCCCCAGGAGATAACCTGGGTTTGACCAGGTCATGCTGTATACATTTCTATTCCCTTTTGCCAAGAGTATTCCAATTATTTTAAGGAGTAGTGATGGGGTGGAAGCAGAAGCAAGGTCACAAAAGATCAGGGCACTCGGAGTTCTGAGAAATGGGCTTCCGGGGGTAAGGAAGGGCCAGAACTTCTGCTTCAGTGACTGGCCTTGTCAGCTACTTGGGGTACCTTGTGAGTTATAGGGTATCACCTGCTGGCTCTGGGCACCCCTGTGCTTGTGGATAAAATGGGGGTTAATATTACTCTGCTTTCCTCTTGAGTGTATGGGAATCAAGTCAAAGGGTGCACGTGAGATGTTTTGCAAATGGCAACACCTCTCTCGGGTGTGAGTGCTGCACTTTGTGAATGAACAGGTACAATTTAGTGGCTTCCAGACTGTCCCCACTCACTATCCAGGCCTGACTCCCTTTGCAAGAGCTCCATTCATTAGCATCCCCTGGAGAGCTTGTGAGAGTCACCAATGTGTTGACCTGTCCTCTAGAAACTGACTTAGACTGCCCAGCGTGGGGCTGACCATTTGGACTTCTCCAAGCTCCTCTGGGGTGGGAAACTGAGGATCTCCAAATCCAAATGCATCTCAGGAGCAGTGTTTTGCCAACTTTTTACCAACTCCTTAGTATTCCAAGAGCCCTTAGCTCTGACCTCCTGTTGGAGACGGTGAGTCAGAGGCTGGTGGCTGCTTCGACACCCAGTTGTCCTGCAAAGAACAGCTCTGGGAGCAGCCCCCCCCACCCACCCCTGTGCTGCTTTTCTGACTTCACTTCTGAGTCAGGAGGGAGCTTTCTCCTCTGAGTCATCATCCCTGGAGTCAGGTCGCTGCTCACCCTGACCCAGCCAGGGAGGCCACCTGCGCAGTTTATTCCACTCACAAGCTCTGCTGAGACAGCTCCCACCTGGGGCCTCTCACCCACTCTCCACCTGCAGGTCACTTGGACACCATGCAGCTGGTGGGGGTGGGCATCTTTCTTTCCCTGGGCCCTGTAGTCCTACAAGCAATGACCTTTACTTCCTTAAGAAACCACTCTGGGCTCATTAGCGCACAGAGTTAGAAGACTAAAGAAGGACATGCAGGGCCATCTTACCAGTGCGGGCCATTCCAGCCAGCCCCCGGGGTACCACCTCTTCATGTGACCTTCATATAGAAGGGACAAGGAAGGGCAGGTCTTGAAAGTGCTGATGACCCAAGGAAGGCTGAGACTGTGGAGTCCTCTTTCAGGGAAGATGCATCCCAGAGGACCCTTAACCTGTACATCACTGAGAGGGGACTTCTGAAAGTCCCCAAATGACTCTGGGCCACCTGTTCTCACTACACTCAGGTACCCTGTGTCTGCCTCCTCAGTGGATTCATCGATAGTTTTCTTTTCGGTGTAATTATCGATATTCACATCATTAACTCTCTCACTGGAGTGTGAACTTCTCAAAGGTAGAATCTCCAAAGGGGCTGGGATAGTCACGGGCTGTCTGTGAGATTTTGTGAATGGGTGGATGGTAAACAAATCCAAGAGGATTTGAAAGAGTGAATGAGTTTAGAAAGCTCCCCCAGCAGTCCCTGAATAAGCAGTCTCTGACCACCTCCTGCCTTGCTCAGCCAGCTGGTGCTCTGCTCCTGCTCATCCTTGGGTGACTGGACTTTGCTCTGCCCTGGGCTTCCCCTTGACTCCCACCACTGCAGTCTGCCTTGGTAACTCCAGCCGCAGGGAAAAGACTTTGGGGTTGTTTTATTTGCTGTTTGATATTTTCCTTCTGCTCATTGGCAGCATAGTTTGGCTGTAACTGAAAAGAACCACTGTAAGGCATTTTGCCACTTCAAGATTAAATCTGAGCATGACATTCTGATCTCCACTGTCATTGCACAGAGGCTGGGGAAGCTAGATCCCTGGGGTGACAGGGGTCCATCTAAGGGGCCCATCCAGATATGCTCTCAGCCAGCATCATAAGGTAGGATGCTCTATGGCCAAGCAGCGCCCCCCACCCCCCATTTTTCTAGCAGTAATTCCTTTGGCAGAGTAAAAAATGATGCACAACAAAACAGCCGGGTTTACTAATAGCCCTTTGATTCAGGGTGGCCTTTTCCCTTGAGTTGCCGAAACAGCAATGTCTGCATCTGAGGAATTCTGGTGACCAAGAGTAGCTAATGCCCGCACTCCGCCCTCACCTATTGGTCAAGAAGTGGGTCCTGGCTGTCCTTTTCCAAGATGTTTCCCAGCATGCACTTTGTTCTGCTCACTTGGTCCCCAATCTTAGTAGGAAAAGGACTCTTAAGTGGGTCAAAGCAGAAAGGCGCAGTACCAAGGTCAGACATTGATTTGAGTCAAAATTAATTAACATTTGCTCAGCACCTACGAGGCTTCTGGCTGCTTCTATCTCCATATTTCATTTTAATCCTCAGACAAGTTTAAGAGAATGCCCATTAGCATGTCCTATTGATGAGTGGAAACCCTGAGACTCCATATGATGAAACACTACACAATTATTTTTTAAGAGCAATCAAAAAATTATATAAAGGGTGAACTCATGAGTACATATGATGAGAAGGAGACACGGTGTTTGCAGGGTTTCTACAGAATCCTAGTAATCGTGCTTTAGATTTTCTTCCCCCCTAAATATCTGCAGTGATCAAGCATCATGTTTATAACTGCGAAATAATGTGCACTTTACAATTTTTAAAAAGCACTCATAAATAAATAAATAAATAAAAGTACTCAGAGTTGGGGATGTAGCTTAGTGGCAGAGCACTTGCCTCGCATACGGGGGTGGGGGGCTGGGTTCCATCCCCAGTGTGCGTGCACACACACACACACACACACATGCACACACACACACAACTCAGAGGCCACAACTGTTCATGTTGGTGGGCTTCTGAAGCAGGACGTTGGTTTTTTCTCCTCGGAAAACTCTCTTCTCTGTTCTGCAAGGCCTCTAACTGTGAAGCAGGCTGTGAGGAAACAAAAATGTTATAGGGAAGAAAGAAACGAGGGAGGAGGCAGTGCCCAGGCGGGCAGGGAAGGGCTTTCACAGGGGAAATGGTCGGAACCATCACTGGAGGCCCAAAGCTGTTCTCCCACTTTGCACTAGTTCAGATATGTCCTCCTAAGCCCATGTACTGGAAACTTGATCCCCAGATTCATTCGTTGACAGTATTTGGAGGTGGGGTCTTTGGGAGGACGTGAGGGTTAGATAAGGTCCAGAGAGTGGACCCCCCTTATGGCTGGCATGCTCCAACCCTCTCACCAGAAGCCTTCCCCCATGTTGTGACACAGCAAGAAGCCCTCACCAGATGCTGACACCTTGATATTAGACTTCCCAGCCTCCAGAACAGGGAAAAATAAATTTCTTTTCTTTATAAATTACCCAGTCTGTGGTATTCTGTGACAGCACAGAAAACAGACTAAGACACCTTCCTTAAGTCTCCTCATCTCTCCCTGCCAAATACAATGATCACCATTGTCAGAATTCTAAATGGAAACAGTCTTCATGTTCATTCAGGGTCATTGAATGGCAGTGTTAGTTTGGGTCACGCCAAGCGCAAATTCACTTCCAGAGTATATTATGGAGTGAAATCTGAGCTCAGAAATGAGGACTGAGCTGGAGAGCACGTGAGGCAATTGCATCATGTTGGTGGCTGCTGCTGCTCTTGCTGAATGTAGTTTGTACAGTGTGTTTGTTGGATTTTTCCAAAAGGCACTCGTTTGAATTACCTGATTTCTGTCAGTCTTCTGAAGTCGACAGGGCATTTTTCAGGTAAGGAAGCAGAGACTTTGAAGGTCTTTGCGACATTTTGACTTCATTCAGATGGCTCATCCATCCAAAAAGGATTCAAGATGGCTTAACATAAGACCTTTATTTTTATATTACGGACATATTAAAAGGAGGAAGCAGATAATCCACACAGTCAAACTGATAAACTTGCTATGAAGTTCAAATATTACCCTGTGTTCCTCTGCAGCTGGGACAAAAGGAGAACCAAACTGGGAAATGAGCAGATTTCCATTCGTGCAGAGGAGTGGGGAGGGGAAACACCTCTTTCCCAGAGGCCAGTGTTCCAACCTGGTTGTAAAACCTAAATGGAACTCTTTATAGGAGACATTGAAAATTGGCAATGACCTCACAGCAGATTTTACAGCAGATTTTACTGCAAATACACCAAAATGAATTCCACTTGGCTTTTTGTTTTGAAGCTACAAATTATTCTTTTAAGATACAGGAACTTCTAGTTTCTTTATATGAACTATATCATTGGAGTTTTACAAAAACTCTACAAAGTGACTTTTAACTCCAAAATTAAACACCATGGAAGCTTTACTAAAGAGGTCTCCCAACATAACAGTCAGTATTGGCAAGCCTTTGGCAGTAGCCAGGCTGACATCTTAAATTATGAAGGTAAGATACAAAAATCTAATTACATTAAGACAATTTGGTAAAAATGTGACCTTCCAGGGTTCAGTGGTCTGGCATAAGCCAACAGTAAAACTTAGGTCACAGGAGTATATAGACCGTATGTTATTATGGACAGTGTGTTATTATTATCTTTAATAGTAATTTAATTATTTCTCTTAGTTGGATTCTTTTTTCTTTTTCTTTCTTTCTTTCTTCTTCTTTTCTTTTTTTGGTGTGGGGATTGACCCCAGGGTGCTCTACCACTGAACTACATCTCCAGTCTTTTCAAATTTTTATTTTGATATAGAGTCTTGCTAAGTTATTGAGGGTCTTGCTAAATTGCTCAGGCTGGCCTCAAACCTGTGATCCTCCTACCTCAGCCTCCCAAGTCACTGGTATTACAGGTACATACTACCATGCCAGTATTGCCAACCAGCAACCTTTGCTAGGGCAAAACTTACAGGTTGTGCACTAGCAAAGGCTGCTGGTTGGCAATACTTCAAAAATGTACTGAAGACCCTAGATCAGGGCTGTGGTCCAGCCAGGTAAGAAATCCAGACTTTTTACTAAGTCTCAGGCCTTTCCCTGTGATCAGATCCATCTCTTCCCATCCAGACTCATACCCCCCAACGTCAAGGAAAGTGGACATGTGTGCACTGTAAAAATATTCCTTGAGGTCAAGGTATAATGACATTTTAATCTGAGATAAAGTAGTCCTCCTGGGTCTCGTGCTTTTAGGGGACAAGGATTACTAACCATGGGAGAAGCAGCCCCAGACAGAACAGGCTTATGTAACAGGCCCTCCTGGACACACGCCATGCTGAAAGTGAGCTGAGGACATCCTCCTCAGGAGAGAACCGAGAGACAGTGTGCACAGGGAGATTAATTTCCATTGCCTCAGTGTTCTCTGTTTTATTTCCACACAATGGTTTACGTCCCTTAAACCCTGCCATTCAGTCCTCAGCTGCACCCTGGAGGCACTACAGCTGAATGAGCTCAGCTATGACTCATGCAGATAGCTCAGAGTTAGAGGGCTGGCTCAAAGAAATGCTAGATTCTTTCCACAAGGTAATATCTTCTGGAAAAATATCTGCAAAACGGAATCACAGTTGCAAATGATGAGCAAATGCTCTCATGACAGTAAATATGAGATCAAGTGTAACAAGGTAAAGGTGTTAGTGATTAAAATTGCACTCTTGGAATCTGGAAAGCCTTTGGCTTAATGACCTTTCCCATCAGTGACCATGAAGTTGGCAGCAATTTCTATCCCTCAGTTTTCTCATCGGTACAGTGGGTATAATAGTACCTACAATGTTGAGTAGTTCTGAGGATTCACTGAATTATTCCATTTAAAGCTATTAGTAAGTGCCTCACACATGGTAAGTATACAATAAAGTATAATGGTTATAATGCATAAGACACTGAAGAAAGAACTCAGAGCTATAGAATCAATATAAAACTTAATTCTAATCCTCAAGGAGTGAGATTAAACAATATCCAAATTATAGAGTAGTCACCTCTTAGGGGCACTGTATCAATTGCCTTCTGATGTATAAAAAAGGATCCCCCTAATGTAATGACTTAAAGTAACGATTATTTTTTAGCACAATTTTTTACACATCGTCGATTTAAGTTGCACTCTGCTGGGTGGTTCTTCTGGGCTGGAGTCAACAGATTTTGACTTGCTTCTGCCTTATAATCAGCCAGGGAGTTGCCTAGGGTGGATAGTTCACCACTGTCTTTTCTGGGACAGAGAGGGCTCCTGAGGCCTTTCTCCCTCTGGTGTCCAACATTCTAGCAGGCAAGCCCAGGCTTATAACAAAAATAGGGGGGATGTTATACATACTGAAACTGTCATCAGTGAGCTCAAGTGGGCTGGACACATACAGTGTGAGGGGCACTGAGTAGAGATTCCCCAGGGGAAAGAGGTGAGTTGTAAGATTCATGGTCACCTCTAGCACCAAGCTCTCCCTTCCAAGAGATAAGTTCAACTACTTATAGAATCCACAGGGCATCAGTCTAGACACACAGTCAGCCACCTCCTTGCTTGGTATTTTAAACAGACCCTTTAACAACTAGCTACCATTACCAAGAAATGAGAGAGTAAAGACTCTTCCAACAAAGCAATGAAAACCCTTGACAAACAGTCAGAATCAACTTTTCCTGAACTCTGGAAATGAATCAAAAACTTGGAGCAAACTCCAGAGCACACCGTTCAAAACACGTTAAATCTTGGTAAGATCATTGAGTTTCGTGGCTTTTTAATTTACCTCCATCCCATCTCTTACTCACTAAATCAGAGGTAACATTGAAAATTGAATTCAGATTGAAAATCTGAATTTCTATTGCCTTTTGGAGATGGAGTAGAATGAACTGTATGTGAAAGAATTAAAATTATTTGTTTTGACCTTTTAAGTGGCTGCCTTGGAGATCAGATCAAAAGGATTATCTTCACCTTGCCTAGCTCAAAGCCCACCTAGTCTGGGGTGTGTTTATAGAAAACAATAACAAGGGATCATTTTAGTGGCTGCTGCCTCAGGAAATGAATAACACCTAAAGGAAAGGATACTAACCAAAAGATTTTGAAGGCAAGACCGGAGAATGAGATGCTTTGGGGACGAGGGTGTTGATGAACCCCAACATATTTTTGGAAATCTTGAAAGCAATGTACATCCCCAGATCTGTGTGCATACTCAAGGAAGATCTAGGAAGACCTTAATCAATCATTTATGTCTAACTAGGCAAATGAAACAGAGACATTAGTTGTCATACATGACAATACATGCAAACATTATAAAGTTAGTTCTGAGAAGACACTAAACAAACCAAAAACTCACCAAGCTAGCAACTACAACTACATTAAAATACCCTGGGGGAGGAAAGGATAAGATTTTCAAAATTGCCACACTACAATATCTAAAACATAGCTGGCGGGGGGAGTGGGTAGTGCATACTTTTAATCCCAGCAGCTTAGGAGGTTGAAGCAAGAGGACTGCAAGTTCAAAGTCAGCCTCAGCAATTTAGTGAAACCCTGAGCAACTTTGTGAGATCCTTTCTCAAAATAAAAGATGAAAAGGCCTGGGGATGTGACTTAGTGGTTGAGTTCTCCTGGGTTCAAATCCTGGAACCAAAAAAGCAAAACAAACAAACAAACAAACAAAAAACCCTTAAAATATAAAAGAACATAATTTGTGAAAATTAGAGTACAAAATTGAAAAGAAATCAAACTATAGCATAAAAGTTTTTGTTATTGAAGGTAAATTGATATTAACCCATAAAAAGGAATTAAAATGGTACCTGAGAAAAATATTCAACTCAAAAGAAAACAATAATGAGAAACTGAGGAATAAAAATTACGAGATGTATAGAACATGTAGAAAACAAATACTCACATAGTAATAGTAGCTCTATGTTTATCAGTAATTATATTAAGTGTAAATAGAATAAACTCTCCAACTATAAAGCAAAGATTGGCAGAATGGATTGAAAAAAAAAATGATCCATATAGACTACCTGTTTTCTATGAGACTCACTTTGGATCCAAAGACATAAACAGATGAAAGTAAAAGGTAAGAAAAGATATCCACACAATCAGTAATTAAAAGAGAGCACCCAAAGTAGATTTTGAGACAAAAGTTATTAAAAGAAAAAAGAGAAACATTATATAAGAATGTCAATCCATCAAGAAGTTTTTAAAAACACTAAACATATATGCACCTAACAACAGAGCCCCAAAATACATCAATCAACTCTCACCAATGAAGAAAAAAAACAACAGAATACAAAAATAGTTGGAGACCTCAACATCCCATGTTCAGTAATGGGTAGAATAACTAAACAGAAAATCAAGGAAATAAAATTGGAGAAGCACAAATTCACATATAAACCTATAGTACATTTCACTTCATAATAGAAAAATTCACTTTCTTCTCAAATGCATCTGAAATGTTTCCAATATACATATTTGTTTATAAAACACATCTTAGAAATTTAAAAAAATTTGAAAGTATACAAAATATTCCACAATGGAATGAAATAAAAATCAATGACCAAGACAATCTTAAAAACTCTTAACAATAATGAGGTTGCCTCTAGTCCTTTCTAGTTTTTGAAACAAGGTTTTGCTAAGTTGTTAAGGGTCTCTCTAAGTTGTTAAGGCCAGCCTCAAACTCCTGATCCTCCTGCTTCAGTCTCCCAAGTTGCTGGGAATTCAGGCATGTGCCACCACACCCAGAAGACAACTTGCTCTTACAAAGCCAGTGAGTTAAAGATATTACAACAAATAAATAGAAGCAAAAAACTTTCAGATAAATGAAAGCAAAAAGCTTTCAGATAAATAAAGGCAAAAACCATGGCATACCAAAACTTATGGAATGTAGTAAAAGTAGTGTTCGCAGCAAATCAATAGTTTCTAAAGGTTTAATTTTTTTTGTCATAATATTTTTTTAAGTTTTCTTTTTTTATTTCGATTCATTGTACACAAGTGGATTAGAGCTGTTGTTTCTTTGGTTGTACATAAAATAGAGTCACACTATTTGTGTAATCATACATGTACACAGGGTAATGATGTTTGTCTTATTCTGTTATTATTCTTACACTCCTCCCTGATCCCAGCTCCCGTTTTCCCTATGCAATCCATCCTTCCTCCATTCTCGCCTCTCGTCCACCTCGCATTATGTATCATCATCCACTTATCAGAGAGATCATTCAGCCGTTGGTTTTTTGGGATTGGCTAATCTCACTCAGCATGACCATCTCCAACTCCATCCATTTACCTGCAAATGCCATAATTTTATGCTTCTTTATGGCTGAGTAATATTCCGTTGTGTATATATACCACAGTTTCTTTATCCATTCATCTATTGAAGGGCATCTAGGTTGGTTCCACAATCTAGTTATTGTAAATTGAGCAGCTATGAACATTCATGTAGCTGCATCACTGTAGCATGCTGATTTTAAGTCCTTTGGGTATAGGCCAAGGAGTGGGATAGCTGAGTCGAATGGTGGATCCATTCCAAGGTTACTAAGGAATCTCCATACTGCTTTCCAGAGTGGTTGCACTCATTTGCAACCCCACCAGCAATGTATGAGTGTACCTTTTCCCCCACATCCTCACCAACACCTATTGTTGCTTGTATTCTTGATAATAAACATTCTAATTGGGGTGAGATGATATCTTAGGGTAGTTTTGATTTGCATTTCTCTTATTACTAGGGATGTTGAACATTTTTTCATATATCTATTGATTGCTTGGAGGTCTTCTTCTGTAAAGTGTCTGCCATTTCCTTAGCCCATTTATTGATTACTTTATTTGTTTTCTTGGAGTAAAGTTTTGTGAGTTCTTTATAGATTCTGGAAATGAGTGCTCTATCTGAAGTGTGTGTGGCAAAGATTTTCTCCCACTCTATATGTTCTCTCTTCACATTGCTGATTGTTTCCTTTGCTGAGAAAAAGCTTTTTAGTTTGACTCTATCACAATCATTGATTTGTGCTTTTATTTCTTACACTTTGGGAGTCAAGTTAAGGAAATCTGGTCCTAGGCCAACGTGATAAAGATTTGGACAGACTTTTTCTTCTATTAGGTGCAGGGTCTCTGGTCTAATTCCTAGGTCCTTGATCCGTTTTGAGTTGAGTTTTGTGCAGGGTGAGAGATAGGGGTTTAGTTTCATTTTGCTGCATATGGATTTCCAATTATCCCAGCACCATTTGTTGAAGAGGCTCTTTTCTCCATTGTTTGTTTTTGGCAACTTTGTCTACTATGAGAAAACTGTATTTATGTGGGTTTTTCTCTGTGTCCTCTATTCTGTACCATCTATCTACCTGCCTATTTTGGTGCCAATACCATGCCGTTTTTGTTACTATTTCTCTGTAGCACAGTTGAAAATCTGGTATTGTGATATCCCCTGCTTCGCTCTTCTTGCTAAGTATTGCTTTAGCTATTCTGGGTCTCTTATTCCTCCAAATGAATTTCATGATTGCTTGCTCTATTTCCATGAGGTCCATCATTGGGATTTTAACTGGAATTGCACTGAATTTGTATAGCTCTTTTGGAAGTATGGCCATTTTGACAATATTAATTTTGCCTATCCAAGAACATGGGAGATCTTTCCATCTTCTCAGATTTTCTGTAATTTCTTTCTTTAGTGTCTTGTAGTTCTCATTGTAGAGGTCTTTCACCTCATTTGTTAGATTGATTCCCAAGTATTTTATTTTTTTAGAGGCTATTGTGAAAGGGATAGTTTTCCTAATTTCTCTTTCAGAGGATTCATCACTTTTGAATAAAAATGCATTAGATTTGTGAGCATTAATTTTTTATCCTGCTACTTTACTGAATTCATTTATGAGTTCCAGAAGTTTTCTGGTGGAATTTTTCAGCTCCTCTAAATATAGAATCATGTCATCAGCAAAAACGGATAGTTTGAGCTCTTCTTTTCCTATTTGTATCCCTTTAATTTCTTTGGTCTACCTAATTGCTCTGACTAGAGTTTCAAAGACAATGTTGAATATAAGTGGTGAAGGAGGGCATCCCTGCCTTATTCCAGTTTTCAGGGGAAATGCTTTCAATTTTTCTCCATTTAGAATGATATTGGCTACAGGCTTAACATAGATAGCCTTTACAATGTTAAGGAATGTTCCTACTATCCCAATTTTTTGTAGTGTTTTGAGCATGAAGGC
>JAJEJO010000869.1:416899-474329 GCA_020662805.1 Glaucomys volans
TTATTGAGATATGACTTGTATTCCCGGTCATTTTGACTTATTTTTGGCTTTTAATCTAACTTGGTTTTTCCTTTAATTGGCTGTTCCTTTAGGGTAATTCCTCCCTTTGCTGACTTACACTGTTGTTTCTCATTTCTTCCTCTTGGAATAGTTTGCTGAGAATTTTCTGTAGGGCAGGCTTTCTATTTGTGAATTCTATTAGCTTGTGTTTATTATATAATGATTTTATTTCATCTTCAAATCTGAAGGTAAGTTTGGCTGAGTATAAGATTCTTGGTTGGCATCCATTTTCTTTCAGTGCTTGGAATATGTTGTTCCAGGCCCTTCATGCTTTTAGGGTCTGGGCTGAGAAATCAGCTGATATTCATATTGGTTTCCCCCTATATGTAATCTGATGTTTTTCTCTTACAGTCTTTTAAATTCTATCTTTGTTTTGTAGGTTAGGTATTTTCATTATAATGTGCCTGGGTGTGGATCTGTTGTGATTTTGTGAATTTAGTGTCCTATAAGCCTCTTGAATTTGATTTTCCATTTCATTCATCAGATTTTGGAAATTTTCTGGTATTATTTCATTGAACAGATTATTCATCCCTTTGATTTGTATCTCTGTGCCTTCCTCAATCCCAATAACTCTTAAATTTGGTCTTTTCATGATGTCCCATAATTCTTGGAGGTTCTATCCATGATTCCTTACCATCTTCTCTGTTTGGTTGAGTTTGTTTTCAAGATTAAATATTTTGTCTTCATTGTCTGAGGTTCTGTCTTCCAAATGATCTAGCCTGTTGGTTAAGCTTTCTATTGAGTTTTTAATTTGGTTTATTGTGTCCTTCATTTCAAGGATTTCTGTTTGTTTGTTTGTTTGTTTGTTTTTTCAGAATCTCTATCTCTTTATTGAAATGATTTTTTGCTTCCTGCAGTTGCTCTTTTAGCATTGCCTGCATTTGCTCTCTTGACTCCTTGTTCGCTTCTCGGATCATTTTAATTATGTACATTCTGAGCTCCCTTTCTGACAATGCTTCTGCCATGTTGTCATTGGGTTCTTTTGGTATAGTATCTGGGTTTGTTTGGGACTTTTTCTTCCCATGTTTTCTCATGATGCTAGTGTATCTTCCCCTCTAGTAGTGTGAATCCTAGGTATTACAGTTTACCCCTTAAAGACTTATAGGACTCCTGCCAATTTCCAATACCTCCCCTTGAATTGAGAGATCAATATTAGCAGCACACCTTATAAACAATATGTGTCCTTAATCTAAATAGTCCCTATTAAGATATTAACATTGTTGTCCTAATAAACAGAGATGAGTTCAAATTATTATCTACAGCATAACCGATAAGTTTGCAGTAAGGACTGCAATTTCTAATGTTGGACAGGGAGGATGAGGAGGGGGATAGGACATAAAACTAATGAGATAAGAAGTGAGTTTATAGATATACTATGTCATAGGAATAGTGGAAGTGGAATTAAAAGAAATAGGTTGTTAGCAAGAGAAAAAAGAGGATTCTCCAAGGAAACAGATATATAAGGGGAAGATAGAGTGATAAGAATATTAATAAAAGAAAGCAGTAGGAATATAGTGGGTATATTAGGAATAATTGTGGTAATACAACTAATTTAAAAACGTTCTGTGATAAAAAATATACTGTATAGTTCAAACCTCTTATTTTTCAATAGCCTGATGTTTGAGAGGTGCTTGATCAAGAGGTAACCCAAGAAGGATGCTGTCCCACTACTTCCAGGTTGGAAATAATCAATGCTTCTGGACAGAGGTGACGTGATGTTGATAGATGATCAGTCGCAACACAGGTGCTAGACTCCAAGCCAGGGTGTGGGCCTGGGCACTAGACCAAGTTGGGGTTGGGCACAGAACTGTGCTCAGTGATGGAAACACTGGACTTGATGGCCCAGGCAGGCCTGAGCTCCGCGCTGGGGACTCCAGGTTTAATTTTTAAAAAATAAAAAATGAAGGTTTCAAACAAGCAATCTAATCTTCTACTTTAATAAAGAGTAAAAGAAGTTAAAGAATGGGCTAAACCCAAAACAAAAAGATAGAAACTAATAAATACCAGAGTGGACATAAATGAAACAGAATAAAAAGCAATAGAGAAAGAGCAACAGTTGGTTGTTTGGAAAGAATCACAAACCTTTATCTAAGCTGACCAGAAATAAAGAAAGATGACTCAAATTCCTAAAATTATTAATACAAGTAGAGACAGTTCAACCTACTTTGCAGAAATAAAAACAATTACGAGATAATAAACAATCAGATACTAGCAAATTAGAAAAACTTCTTATCTCATTCAGGAAGCCTATCTTTTTGAAAAGTACTGAACCATTCAAAACTATATAAAGATAATTTCCTACCGTATGGAAAGTCCTCCTTTCTAGTCTAGGTAAGTAAAATTAAAATTACCCTGTCCTAAATGCCCCCTAGAAAGTCCTAACACGATAGACCAGGAGACCAGTGAGGTCCTCTCTGTCATCTCTTCAGAACTTGGACACCTGGCTAACAGCACAACAGATGAAATTCGCAGGCTCAGTGGTCCCACAAATACGCACATTCATCTTCATGACATTCCTAGGAAAATATGAATATTTGAAAATCTGAAAATCTGAGAAGTTGACTTCCTTCCTAGCATTTTTCATGAAAATTCTTCAATACCAGTTTGAAAATATTGATTGATCTCCAGAAGGATAACTCATTGTTGCTATTTCTAAGTATTTTGTTACAGCAAGCAGGGGCTGTTGTCTAAGACAAGCGTGGAATCCAGCTGTGACTGATTGGGATGCCTGGCTGGCAGGGCCAACCACCCCTTTAGTATTATAAAATCTTTTTATCCCAAGTCATGTTTTCAGATCCTACAACACGGAGACTTAAACAACTCCTCATAATTTAAGCCAATTGGGTGGAATTCACAGTGCCTTGAAGCAGGCATTAATCTTTTCTAAATTTTTATTTATTAAAATCTCTGAGACATTCGGCGATCAATAAAGTTAGAATCAATTATCTTTTTATTTCCTTTCATGTTCAGGAAATGAATCAGCAGGCACCGCAGTGAAAGGCTGTTCTGCTGTTTTATGAGTTGACTCTGCAAGCAGTAAAATACCTGAGAGATAAGTAGATATTTAAGGTGCCAAACTCCCACTGAAAATGAAGTAGACCAACATCATCACAGCAGTTAGCGTTTGCACAGCACTTACATTACCAGTCATTTCCTCATAGCATGCCAACTGAGAGAGGTAGCTCTGTTTGAAGAATTTAAGGTACAGATTGAATGGCTTCAAGCAACATGGAAATCAGAAGCAAGCGCCTGTTTCCAAGTCCAAAGCCCTTCCCCATTCTCCTGTTTCATGGTAAATATGTTCTCCCAAATAATTGCCATAAATCAGGGTCCCTTGCAAAACATTATCTTTCTTGATGGTTTCTAGTTCTTAGTCATGTAACTTGGGGTAATCACATAATTAATTTTGCCACCAAATTATGAATAACTGGACTTGATTGGGCATTTCAAAATCATGAACTTTACACAACTATGAGGTTAATTAATTCTCTGCTCTATCAATTATCACAAATGCATGGAACCAGTTCTCAATTATTCTCACTCCATTTTTATAAAATCCCCAAATTGTTCTCCCTTTCTCTGAACACACTTCAGATTACATCATCCTAATCAGAATATGAATGAATACGTATGTGGGCTTAGAAGAAAATAGGAAAGATGTAATAGGTCTCATATATGTACCTCTATCTTTTGTTACTTTCTTCCAACTATGTGGATAAGCAATAAGTGAGTTATTTATGGAAATAAATGAGTTATTTAAATAACATCCATAGAAACACCTATGCTGGTATTTAATGTTACATATGTGTGTATGCATACACACACACACACACACACACACACACACACACAGTATATACCTGTACACATACTTAGTTCCTAGTGAAACTTCCAATGGCAAAAGAACACTAGATACCATTCCAGCCTTCCTCCTGTCTGTATCTCTAACTTCTTTCTCCAACAGTGAGAAATCTGGCTCTCATTATACTCAATATATTTACCAAACTGCCCAGTCATAAAATACACAGAAAGAACTTCCATATGGCTAACCCGGGGCATTGCAAACAAAGCCAATGAGAGCTCAGTATGTGCTTAGAGCTCGTTTTCCCCTTTAAGCTAAAGGCACAGATTCTAAATACTGCATTTAAAAGCTAAATAGAGTTAAATTTCCTCTCCGTTCAGTACAATATTATTCATTTGAAATAGAGTTATATTTGATTTATTTGGTTCATATTTTATGGTTCTTTTGAGTGTGTGCAACATTATCATGACTGCAAAACATCAAAACTGTCCAAAAAGTATACTTGGAAATGTGTCCCCTGGGCACCCCTGTACCACATCCCTTCTACACCAAGGTTGCCTATCTCTGGTTCATCCTCCCCACCAACTATTTTACAAAAATAATAAGATACATGTATAATATTGTATTTTCCCATTTTTATTAACCCAAAATTAGTGAACTGTAGGTGCTTCTGCTCTTGCTTCCCTGAAAGTCACTCTATCTGCTCATAAAGCTCTTCACACTCTCATCAGAGCATCCAGGTAGTCTACCAGGCCTGGCCTATTCTGCTGCCTTTCCAGGTATGGTCAGGAAGAAGTCCCAATATAGGAAACTAACAGCAACAAAATACTACAATAAATATTGTTGTGCAAATGTACCTTTACACTGTGGGAGACTTGTCTTCACAAGGGTCTCATTGGGTCAAGTGTAAATACATACATGCTTTCTCAAACTTGCCCCTGCACTAGGGGTACCACTGCCTTTCCCATTAGTCCGTTGTGACAGTGCCTCATTTCCCACATCCTCACTAACAGTCTTAATTTATCTTACAGTTTTGTAGGTCAGAAGTCTAACAATGGGCCTCACCAAGCTAAAATCAAGGTGTTACCAGGATCATGTTCTTCTGGAGGGACACTCTGTGCTCTTGCTTTTTCCTTGCAAGAGGTCTCCTGTGTTGCCTGGGCCGAGCCTGGCCCTCTTCCCCCACCTTCAAAGCCACCAATGTCACATTCCCTTCTTCTACCCTCATACTTCTCTAACTGGAGCCAGAAAGAAAGATTCTTCACTTTTCAGACTCACCTGATTACATAGGGCCCAGCAATCTAGGATGATCTCCATGTCTCAAATCAATCACGCCTACAAAGCCCCCCTTGCCATGCATGGATTCCTGGTGATTAGAATATGGACATCTTTGGGGGCCACTGATCTTTCAACACACATATTTAAGATTCAGCATTGAAATTTCCCTTTTGGGAGGCTATTTTGACTGTATTTCATCTATATTCTCTCTCTGCTCCTTCTTTGAATGGAATCTCTTAAGGCTCCCATTTCCTTTTTCCCATACCCACAGACTCAGGGGCCAGTGTAGCTCTGCCATAATTTGGAGTTTATTTTTCTCAGAGGTTGTTTGTAGTTCATGGTTTTCTCCGTCTCTTACTAATGCAATGCTGAAATCATGAGTCATGTGTGGTTTTATTGGACTCTGTTGAATTTTATGTTTTGGAGAGAGAATATTGTAGAGAGATTTGGATTCGGCTAGCTGCAAAGGCTGCAGGTTTTATGACTGCTCATATAAGATGTGTGATATTTCTTGGGCCTCTTCTAGGTCTTTGATACTGTTCTTGCAAATGCATTTGGAAAATGAGAATACTGTATTACCACTGATCACCAAATGTGTCAATGAAGGATAAAGTTACAGAGGCATTTTGAAAATTTAAAGGGATAGACTTCCCTTGCATTCAAGCAATGAGAACTAGTAACAATGTGCCGCAGGCCAACAAGTAAACGGTCTCCCAGAAAGCCAGGACTCCTAATTAATTATATTTGAAATTTAACACCTACTTCTACAAGCTAGCTTTTGTCTACAGCACTATAATCAATAGTGCTTTGTTGCTGGCAAGCATTGCTCTTTTTAAGGTAGTAAAATGGAAACCTAAATCTTTAAAATCTTTCAATATCTATGTTTGAATATCTTACTACCTATTTCTCTTCACTTTTTATTTTCAAGCTCTGGCCAGGATCTCTCTAATCTCTTTGTCTCCTGGAGAGATTTCACTGTCTTATCTAAGGCAAGAAGTGGTCTATGGGCCAAGTTTCATTAACCAAATGGACACATGCACAAAAAGTTAAAGGCACTTTTGGCAAGTTGGATTCTCTAATTTTTTATCAATTGTGTTTTTTAAGTGATGTGTTAAAATCAAATGATACAAAGTGGTTTTCCATGAACAAGTCCCCATCCAACTAAAGTTGTTGGATTCTTAGTTTCTCTGTTTTCTGCTCACAAGCAATTCCCACTACTATTTTTTCTTACTTTTTCAGAGAAAGTTAGTGTCAATAACATATGCATGCTTTCCACATCAGAATACACAAGTACCAAATTTTCATTTTTTTCACTTAACTGTATGCCTTTGTGATCTTTGCATATGCATACACAAATTTATCTCGTGTATTTTCACAGTGCATGGTATTACTCTGTATTAATACTTCATGATTTATTTATGCTCTCTTATTAGTGGGTTTAGGTAATTAGTTTATTTAAATTTCCTGTTATTATGCACATTTATTCCAAATCAAGTGTATTCTTTTCTAGAAGCGATAGTGATGACTTAGGGCACAGAATGGAATTGGATTAGCAGATAAATTATAAAAACAGGGGCAGGTTGCGACATCCAATGGGTCTGGAAGTCAGCACTCCAACCCTTTGACAAGAGAAGCAGCTAAACAAGCCAAAAGTTATTTGACTCATCAAAGACGAAATCATAGGGCAAACTGCGACCCTGGGATCTGGAGACAGATGGCCAGAGAGACTGACTGCAGCAGGCAGCAGCTTAACCTCGCAGGGGCCACCAGGGCCGTGATCTGATGGAAGCAGTTAAATGGTGACTCTGACAAATGGGTAGAGCCAGAATGTGGACCTGCTTGACAGTTAGAAACTCCTGGGGCTACGATTTAGGGGAATCTCCATGTTTTCATGGGTTTTATCTCCAAAAATATGATAGATTCCCACAAACCAAGAACAAAGAAAAATTCCCTCTTGTCTTTGAAAGGGGAAGGGAAAAAGCAACTGTTTCCAAATACATGGAGATGGTTCTCCATAAGGAAGACCTACTGCACAGGTTTCTCACCTACAGTGAGGGAAGTTACCCACATCCAGGCATCTCTGGCCTTCCTGTCCCACATGAAGGCTGGAGGGAGGAGCTCAGAAAGCCCATGAAGGTCAGAGCCCAGGACCCAGGCCCATGGGGAGGACAAAATGAAATCGCAGGTGTCTTATACTGCTTTCCTTCCCCAGGCTGGCCACCACAGGGACAGGAGCCCAGTATGATAAGAGTAGCCTGCAGCTAAAAAGCTTCAAGACACAAACTCTATTCAAGAAAGAGTCCTTGCCAGGCAAGGTGGCAGACGCCTGTAATCCCAGCACTTGGGAGGCTGAGGCAGGAGGATTGCAAGTTCAAAGCCAGCCTCAGCAACTTAGCGAGGCCCTAAGCAACTCAGTGAGACCCTGTCTCTAAATAAAATACAAAATAGGGCTGGGGATGTGGCTCAGTGGTGGACTGCCCCTGGGTTCAATCCCCAATATACAAAAAAAAAAAAAAAAGAAAAAAGAAAAAAGAAAGAATCCTTGGGGGAAACTCAAAGACAAAAGAGGAAACAAGCAAAAATGACCTCAGGGAAAACTGAAATCTCTGGCACCTGTAGTGAGAGCAAACTTTAAATATGGCCTAACTCTAAGTAGATTAAGTCTAAGTAGATTACCATAAAAGGGCTATTGACTTCTGTGTCTCCCACTACATCAGGTCTGATTGTCAATTAAAAAAAAAAAAAAAAGTACAAAGGATATGAAATAAACTGAACTGATAGTTAATAGTCTTTCAAAAATATTTGAGATGGTTTCATTGGTGAGTTCAACCAAACATTTAGGGAATGATTGATAACAATTCTTCAAAATATATTCCAGAAAACAGAAACAGAAGGAACACTTCCTAACTCATTCTAGGATGCTAGCTTTGCCCTATTACCCGAAACAGACAACAAAGGAAAAATATATAGAGACTAATATTGCTCATGAGCATCCCTGCAAAATTCCTCAATATTAGCAAGTTGAATACAACAATGTTTAAAAAGAATTGTATATCAGGACCAAGCAGGATTTATTCTAAGTATGCAACACTGGTTCAAAATTTGAAAATTGATCAATTCTATCCTATCAACAGGGTAAAAAGAAAAAGAACCATGATATCCATAGATGCAGAAAAAGCATTTGACAAAATCCAACACACCCTTAAACTCTCAGCAAACCAGGAATTTAATTTCCTTATCTGATAAAGAAGATTCCTGAGGTTTGAATGATGGTGTCCCCTCAAATCCATGCTGAAACTCAATCCCCAATGCAACAGTGTTAAGAGGTATGGCTTTGGGGAGGTGATTAGGAATGAGATTAGCAAGGCTTGAGATCAAAAAGAGAATTCCTTTGCAATTCTGTCCCTTCTGCCTCTTGGGGACACAGAGCTACTCTCTTCCAGAGGACACAGCAGCAAGGCGCCATCTTGGAAATTGAGAGCCTTCTCACCAGGCAACAATGTCAGTGCCTTGACCTTGGACTCCTCGACCCCTAGAACCATAATGAATACCCTTTTGTTCTGTATAAATTAGACCTGTGTATGGTACTTTGTTATAGCATCAAAACTGGTTCCTGGTCTGCTGAGAGTTTCACTACCCCACCCTAAGCTTCTCTGCCTGTGAGCTTTGTTATGGTTCTACAAGAGCTAAGGCACTCCTAGCCTCTGGACAATCCAAAAACTGCTGGGATTTAATGCATCTAAGGGCATCCTCCAACCAGGGAGGGATATAAAACAATGGAAAAATACCCAGGTTCTCATCCCTGGGACAATTCTCAGGTGTATTTTACAGATTTCCTCAAAGGAATTAATTCCCAGTTTATGGAGTGCCAAGCCAGACACTAACACATGCTTTATGGTAAACATAGAGTAAATGTCTGGTAAATTTTAGAAAAAAAATGCTAAACTGTTTTCCCATGTGGTTTTACCACCTTACGTATTCTCCAGGTTTGTAGGAGAGTTCTAGTGGCTTTGTTTACTTGCTGACAAGACTTGGTACTGAGTCTTTTAAATTTTAGTCATTCTAGTAGTCATGTAGGGTTTCACCCCTGGTCTGATGGAGCAAGTACCTAACAGTCTCACCTTCCCAGAGTAACTATACACTCAGAACAAGACACATCTCATACACATACACGCACGCACACACACACACACTCACACACACACTCACACACAGAGTACCTGAGGGGTCCACAGGGTGAATCAGAGTGGAAATGTGTTGGAGGAACTCCATCTCAGAAAAGGGGCCTGTGTGAGTTGAGTTTCCCAAGTTTCTCAGTTTTCCTCAGTGAGGAGGGGACTCCCCAGATTGCACCTGAAGGCTTTCCCTGTCTGACCCCTGAACCAGGCCATCTAAAGTCACTTGAAATTGATACTTAAACAACTGAACTGAGACTTTAATTTTCTTCCACACTAGTGGCAGTGAATTTGCAGTCTGAATCTACACCAACTTAACAGGCAGCTAAGCTAAAACATCAACTCTCTTCAGAGTAATACAACAGTATCAAGAGTTGTCACAGCTTAGCATTTGCATGCCCAGGATAAAATCCAAAGTCACTCAACCTATGAGGAGCCAGGACAACATGACCCATTTTCAAGTGAAAGAGAAACAAAGAGGCCAACACTGAGAAATCTAGATGTCAGATTTAAGAGACACAGCCTTCAAAGTAGCCATTACAGTGTTGCTCAATGAGGAAAGCATACTTGTAATGGAAGAAAAAATAATAGAAAGTCTCAGCAGAGAAACAGAAAATATAGGAAAGAATTTTCCATAACTGAAAATAAATAAAAATTTATTTAGTGATAGTGACGACGTTAAAACTATAGGCAAATTTAGGGAAAACTAAAGTTGCAATGATTTTGTATGTTCTGATGCACAAACATGGTATTTTTGTCCATTTATTTATATGTTTAAACTTTTACATCTTACAGAGATGTTATTTATTTCTGATTCATGATTTGTATGCTGTTATAAGTAGCACTTTTTCATATAGAATATAATTTTTATATTGAATTTCTATGCTACATTTCCAAACTCACTGCTAAGTTTTAATATCTGTTTTTATAGGTTCCTTAAATTGTTCATCGTGCATATTTTGACATTTTCAAAAAGATAACAGCTCATTTTCTAAACTTCATGCAAGTTATTATTTATTCTGCCTCTCTGCAGTAGCTGGCGCTTCCCTTTGGGTCCTTTGCATACAGAGCACATGAATCAGGGCTGTTTTATGCCCTTGTCTGCTGATTTCATATCTGTCATTTCAAGTCTGTTTCTTTTGCCTTATTTTCCACCTGGTGATGTGTCCTATTTTCCCTCATCATAGGGCACCTTATTCCATTTGAATGGCAAGAACAGAAGAGCATAGACTGAGCGGCTTACACACAACAGATATTTACTCCTCACAGTTATGAAGGATAGACGGCCAGATCAAGGCATGAGCGAGTTCAGGGTCTGGTGAGGGCTGCATCCTGACCCATAGAGAGCCTCTCTCACTGTGCCTGCCTCCCTCCCTGGGCAGGAGGGGGAGCATCTCTTTTATAAAGGCACAAATCCCATTTATGAGGCTCTTCCTTCATGCCTTCCTCACACCCCAAAGGTCTCACCTCCTGATCCCACACCAGGTGGGAAGGGTCTCAACATCTGATCCTGGGGAGACCCAAACATTCAGCGTATATATAGCATATGGTTAGACATTTTTTGTTGGATGTAAGTATTGCCAATTCCGTGTTGTCAGGTGGTGGATGTCATGGTACTCTTCAGCAGTGATGTAGTATTCCTGGAAGGCAGGTAGGCTCTTTGCAGATTAGGTACACCATTTCAAGTTTTATCTATAATCTCCTTTAGGACAGAGCTGGAGTAGACTTCTTGCTGGGGATGCTTTAGTCCCGTTTTAATGCATCACCAATCTCAGGCCCCTGCTCAGTGTCCTATGCATTTAATGCGGGCCTCCCACTTACCTGGAGGGGCTCCAGGGTTTCCATGCCTGTGTGAGCTTAGGAGTGAGTCATCTTACACTTTTCCAGTAAGTTCTTTATCTCAGCAGTTGTTCTTGAATGACCTCTTAGGGTTTCACCCTACACACCTGCGAAGTCTTCAGTCAAAGACCCGCGAGGACCTTATCCACTCTCCTGGAGTTCTTCCTGTGTATCCCTCTGTCATCTAGGCTGCCTTTCCCAGAGATTCCAGCCACTTCCCTCTCCCTGGATGTGGTCTCTGTCTTTTGTTCTGCATGACTGGGTTCTGTTGGAGATTCATGTCCTGAGCCACAGTTTCAGAAATAATCTCCAGAAAGAATTCCCGGTCAGGGGCTGGGGCTGTAGCTCAATGATACAGCACGTGCCTAGCATGCGGGAGGCACTGAGTTTGATTCTCAGCACCACATATAAATAAAACGAAAGCCCATCAACAACTAAAAAAACAAAAACAAAAACAAAACAACAACAAAAAAACTTTAAAAGAAACTCCTGGCTGGCTCATCTCATTTGCTTCCCTGTTTCCTTTCCTCGGGGATCACCGTCTTGTGCTGTCCGTGGTCCCATGTTTAAAGACACTTGTTTCTGCAGTTGTCGGGTTGTTGACCTTATCAATTCTGTGCCTGTTATGGTAAGAACAGAAAGTCACTTTTACCACCTTGGATTACATTAATTGATGCTTTGATTTTATTAGGTTTGATTATGCTCATCTTTAGCAACTTGAAGTCACACAATATTTCTACACATCTCAAAGTATTTCAGAGTAATTAAAAATATTGAAATTATAATCATGGCTGGTCTAAAAAAAAGGGTGTCTTAATGCAAGGAACAATATTAACTTTAAAAATCACAGCTTGAAACTAAACAGTGCCTTAATGTTTATCTGAAATTATTAGAATCTGCGGCCTGACAGGTGATTCACTTCTCTTTCCACACCCGCATGCTGGGTCTGATGCGCCGCTTCTGTAATAAGCTTTCCATTTTGTACTTTCCCTGTGGTCAGTCTCCACCCGCACTCCCCCCCCATGCGGATATGCAATCTAATGACAGGCATTTAAATATCTGAAAACCATTAGCATCCCCTGCTTTGTTATATGTCATTATAGAAAAAAAATCTCTGAACAATTCTTATCCCAGAAATTACTTGGCTGACCTTTTGATGTCAGGAGGTACTGGAGCTGTTATTAGCCAGGTGCTAAAGAAAAAGTTGAGTATAAACAAGGTCCCTGTTTTTATGGAAATTATAATCTAATATAATTATCAAATAATTGAGTGGATATTTGGGAGTTAGAATTGTCATAAAGAGAAAACTGTGGTCTAAGACAACAGAAAAGGAAACTGAGCTCTAACTGAGAAACTTGGAGAAATCTCGGTGGGATGGGAAACTTAAACTGGAAGTAGGAATTATCTTGACCAAGGAAGAAAGGGTGAGAGGCTGTTTCAGGTAAAGGGGACACCTTGAACCCAGGGCCCATGTCAACCAGAATCAGGACACATTGAAACAACAGGGACAAGGCCAGTAATGGCTGAAGCCAGAGCCAAAGTTTACGCTGCTGGGACAGGCGAGACCTGTCCATTTATGTTAGCCATATTGTCTTTTATCCTTGAAGAACCAGAAAATTATTTCAGGTTTTTAAGCAAGGGAGTGACTTGCTTCATTTAAGTTACAAAATAATTACCGTGGTTTTGGTATAAGGAAAAGATTGGAACAGAAGTAGGAGTGATGGAAAGAGACTGGCTAAAATGCTGCTGTCGTAGCACAGAGAGGAAACTGCGATGGCCCCAACTCAAGATTTAATAATGGAAAGACAAAGCCACGGTTGGAGTCAAAAGGTTTTAGAGATAAGATCATCAGGAAGGAAGTTATTAATAGATATGGGGATTGAAAAAAGAGAGAGGAAGAGAGAATGACGACTTGCAGAACTGGCCAGGTGATGATGTCATCCACTGAGAGGGAAATGGAAGCAGGGTTTGTGGCATTGGAGAAGAGTGAGTGGGCAGAGCTATGGTCCAGGTTGGATGTGCCGAGTTGGAGCTGTGCTTGGTACGTGGGTTGTAGGTGCTGGGTAGATAGTTGGGTACAAGAAACTGGAGCTCAAAACAGATCAACAAAATGATCATTGTAGATAATTTTGCCAATGGACCTAGCATAGGGCATGTAGAGGCTGCTGCGAGGAGAACCCAGATTCCCCAGTAGACAACTCTTGGCTCCTATTGCTGGGACTGCCACTGGCACATTTTTTAGCTATAAATCACTGCAGTGATGACTTTACCTACAAAGATTGTCCCACCCAAGGTCCTGCCTATCATGCTCGCTTTTAACCAAATGAGGAGATGAGGAATCACAAAGACCAGGGCATCAAACCCCAAGCCAGAAAGCCTCTGAGGGGCCATTCTAGCTCCAGAGGCTGAGGCTGAGTTAGCTGAGGCTGCTGTTGGGCTTCCATCAGCTCAACCTGCCCCATTCCACAGCCCTGCTTCCTTTCCTTCCCTTTCTCGGGTATCTATCCCAATGGCACGCATTAAGAAATGAACTGCATGCTGGTTCTGTGGAAACCAACTTTATTCAGAGTGGAAATGGAAAAAGGTCTAGGACTGGAACTCAGTAAGTCCAAAGTTTTATGCCTAGCTAAAGGAAAACAAATCATAGAGAAAATAAAGGCAATATGACCAAAGTAATAGAAATAAAAATAGGCATGAATAGCATCAGAAGACTTATTAAAGCATGAACTAAAAAATAATACTGAGATATTGGTTAGAGTTTTGTTGAAGCAGTGAGAACAGTGGAAAGTCAAATGACAGGGGGCTGAGGAGGGAACAAGATGTACAAAGAAGGAGACAGAGAAGGTGGCTCCCTGGAGAAGGCCATCCGTGAGGGGAAGGAGGCAGAGAACACCGGTGAGATTGGCGGAGGTCAGGAAGGTGGTTCCAGGGCTTGGGACTGAGATTCATGTTTAATTGTTCCTAGAAAGTGTACGATGAATCAAAATGCAGTCTGCAAAAATAAAAAATAATTTTTAAAAAAAGCAGCTAGTTGAAATGGAGTTCAATTTTTAGAAAACATAGAGAAAAAGCTAGATAATAAGTTGTTATGTTTGAGGAGGTCGAAAGGTCAGGAAAACGGATTAAAACCAAGAAGGTAAATGTGATGGAAGGAGCTCACTGAAGTCGATTTCGGTGGAATGAGGGATGCAGGAACAGCAGGTGAGGCCTCTCAAAGGCCAGTTTTGTTTGTTATCTAACTTGAGTGTGTACAATAATGACTAAGAGTCCTGATGAAACGAAGAGTCCAGAACAATTTCCAGGGATTCATGGTGTAGTCGAGCTCAGAAATTAATTAGTGTGCATTAATAGGACTCTCAAGTGATTCTGGCACAAATGGCCTTGGACTATTTAGGGAGCACACTTAGGCACTGGAGGTGCAACTAGGGAGCTCTCCAGTGGCCCCAGGGGCATGGAAAGAGAAGATGCATGCCCGTGAGGAGGGGATCTTAACAGAAGCAGAGGCTCCCCACATTGGGAACTGCCTTTGCTTGGGAAATTATCTCCCTGGGAAAGAGAATGTGAGGCCCTGAGGCCTTGAGAACTGGAAATGGAGTGAGGAGATGAAGGAAAAATGAAGTGAGGAGATCAAGGAAAAGCGACCTTGATCTGTCAAAGAAATAAACCAAAAGGGAGTGTGTACAGAGGAAACTGGGTGACCTTCCATAAGTTCAGCATATAAGGGCAATATGACCTCTGAAAACTTCAAAATGGTGATGGAGTGACTTTTAAGATCCAAATTATCCAAATTGTTAGCAGATTTTGATTTGTTTGGCTGAAGATGATCTCTGACTCCCCTGACCATCTCTACCACAGACATAACGGTGAGGGAGAGTGTGATCTGCTCTGAGACCCATGACCTCCAGGTGGTCTAAGCTGTGATTTAAGTGGGTAGACAGTCGATGCAGTAGAAAGAAGGGCAATTAGCAATTACTCCACGGAACCAACTGAGGTGTAACTGAAAGACAACCTTCCTTTCCAACACTATTAGGAAATTGATAACCTGACTACATGGTTATTTATCTACTCAGCAAACTTGTCTGTAAGTCAATGGTGTCCTGTATAGAATGGGCAATAACAGGGCAAAATCAGTCCTGATCCTTGTCCTCATGGAGGATAGTGAAGAAGATAAGAAAAAATTGAATAATTCTATGAATATAGTTACAGTGAGTTCCTGGAGAGATGAGAGGTGTGAGCCATTAATAAGAGAAAATGATCTAATGCAGAGAATCAGATCAATTTTCCAGATAATTGAACTGAGGGCGAAGATGAGTTAAAGTTAAATGGGCTTAATAATGTCCTGTCAGAGGGTCATTGAGAGGATTAACTGAAACATTGTACAAAAGGCCTCAGGCCATGGCAAATTTCCTCGATGCTACAATGTGTGAATGAAAAGACGCATTGATTTAATCACATGTCTTGGAGGATAATGAAATAGGACCGTTGGGTTAGGATGCAGCTAGGTGGTAGAGCACTTGATTGGCATACCCAAGGCCTTATCTCCAGCACAAAGAAAAAGAAAGGAAGGAAAGATGGAAGGAAGAGGGAGAGAGGGAAGGAGAATAAGGGAGAAAGGAAGGGGGACATGTTTACTTTATACACACACACTTCATGAAAGGTACCAAGTATTCACTCATAAGGACTAAGGCACAGAATTCCTTATACTCAAGCCTCACACAGATCATGCCACATAATAGATCCTCAATAAACCTTTGTGTAATAAATTAATATCTGCCACTCATCTCTCATCCATCCTTCCTTTTCTTTCAGCTGACTTCTCCTGTGGAGTAAGGGAGTTCCCACTGAGAACTACTACTATTCTACTTTGAGAATTTTTAAATTCCTCTTCACAGAGCATTTTCATCTTAAAAGATGCTAAGGTAGAAATGATCACACTTGGGAAATTAATTCATAATTGTAGAATTTGGAGCATTTCTTCTAAAATGGTTTTGAAATGAGGACTTATTTGGAGCTTTTTCAATTAGAAGAAATCAGAATAACCTTGTATTGGGGTATCAGCTACTAATAGTTCATTTGTTGTGAAGTCACTGTCAAACACAGGTGGACGGGGCACCACTCTGTTTCATGCAGGCTTTCAGGGATCTGGAGCCTCCCCTTTGTGGATCTTTCTTGATACCTTCTCTCTTAAATAACAGGATGGAAAAAACGAGATTGTAGAATTTATAATGGAGATATTTTTAGATACATATTGATTATGTTCATATTGCATGAGCCAGAACTTGGTTTCACGGTGGTGTCTAACAGCAAAGGAAATTTAAAATATAATCTGAATAACACTCCAGGACAGAGGAAGAAACAGGTACTGGTGATTCGTAGACCTCTGGGCTACACTTACACCACCTGCATGTGGCAGTCACTGTCATCAGGACATACATTCATTGACTCTATTTTTATAATTTTTTTCTTGCCACAGTGACCAAAATGAAAGAGTGATGGAGTTTTGTTTTTGTTTTTGTTTTTGTACATTTCTTCCCAGGTTCAATTAGGAGTCCTAACCTGATCAAATTGACTTTCCAAGGTTGGGGCTGGGAAGCTACACCTTAAAAGTTTCCCCAGGTAACTACAATGGAGTTTATGGAAGACTTATCACTGAACACCAGTGAAATAGGCCACTCATAGTCCCAGGCAAGATCCCTTTCAGAAAAGGAAGTAAGGAAGGGAAATAAGGGAACCTAACAGTCACAGAGCACATGGTATGTGAATGAGTCTCTCCTTAAATGATTTCAATCTATTTGCAATAATCCCATGAAGCATACAACCTTGCTGTCCATATGGCTCTTAAAGGACAAGCCAAATGGTGCCATGTTTAAGACCAAGGGCCAGAACCAGATCAGGCTGTTTTATCAGAAGACATAGAAGGAAGAATAAGATGAATGTAAGCCAAAATCTTTTAATGTGTGAATCAATCAGTTAAGAAATTGAATATAGAAGATGAAGGTTGAGAATAAAAGATAAAGCCAATGAAGAGTACTAGAAAGTACAGAAAGTGAGAGCAAGTCAGGTGCAAAGAGCTGAAGGTCTTGGGCCACTGACGCTCATAGGAAAGGTAACTGACAGGCTTGGGGCTACACTATCCAGAGTAATATACATGAGCTGGCCAGGCAGATAGTCACCCGCCATTTTGAAAATGTAGAAATGAAACATCAGAGAGATTGAATAATTTCCTATTATCACCCAAAATTCGAATACTAACCTCTTGAGAATGGATTATAGAACAGGGATTGTGGGGATAGACTCTAAAGTGATCCCCCTGACTCCCATCTCCCGAAGTTCACTTCTTCAATCTAATTTCCTTCTGTAGAATGGAGGTGGAATCTTGGACTTGTTTCTGATTGATACAAGGTGGCAAAAGAGATGGAATGTGACAAAGTGATTGTGTCATGTATGTGTGACTGTCTGATGTAAGAATTGGCTCTACTGCTCTCTCCTTGACCAGAAATATCAGGTCCTTGGAGAGTAAAGACATGTTCAGAACCAGCCCAGAGCAGAGCTTTGAACTGCTGGACTCTGCAGCCACCCGGAATGGTTGACAGATGGAGCAGGTTCTGGAGCCATGTGGGAAGGCTGGGCTGCCATCTAGCTTCCCGTCCATCAGCCGTCCTTCTGTTTCTGTGCCATGTCCCACAGAAACCCTGGGCGACAGGCATTTGAAAGCTTGGGAATCCTTGTAGCTTTTAAGAAGAAAAGAACCAGGATAATAAAGGTACTATGTAGAAGTCTACACAACGAGGAACTGCTGGTAGTCCCAGGAGTTGAGAAAAGACAGCAAGAAATTTATGGACCTTTATCTGGCACACTTGAGGATAAAAATTTTACCATCAACCCAAGTAATCTTAGAAGCAGGCTCTTCCCCAGTCCAGCCTTCTGTTGAAAACACAGCCCAGTTGCACCACAGCTGCAGCCTGGTGAGACCCTGAGCTGAGGACCAGCTAAGTTGAGTCCAAACCACAGGGACAGTGAGATAACAAACGTGTGCTTGTTAACACTGTCCAGAGTGTGGCAATATACTATGAATTGATAAAAAATTAACAAAGACCTCAGCTGTTCCTCTTCCTGGGTTGTGCAGACCAAGGGCAAGAACTTAAAATCCTTAAAATTTAACTGTTCAAGATGAACTTTAAAAAAGGGCAGCACACACATCAGCTTAAGTGTCAATTCTAGTTTCCCAACTCTCCAGAAAGGGGAGAGAGGGGCCTTCCTGGGTCTGCTATGCTAGCCATCTCTCCTACTGATGCCATTTTCTCCAGACTTATTAGATCAACTTTATTATCTGTGCAGTTACTGAATTTCCATCCTGCACTATCTTCATGCCTGATTGGGTTTTAAATGTATAAACATCCTCCTCAACTCCACACAGATGGAGCATGAAAAAAGACCATGGTAAAATGAACAGAAATAAGCCCAGCAGTCTTATTCAAGTTCCTAAGGAGCAGCACAGCATGGAGCCTTCCAGCTGCCAAACCTACATACCCTGGGTTACTGAGCTGAGGAGCAATTGGCTCCACCCCTCTCTCTGTGACCAGAAATATCAAGTCCTTGGAGAGTAAAGACATGCTCAGAACCAGCCCAGAGCAGAGCTTTGAACTGCTGGACTCTGCAGCCACCCGGAACAGTTGACAGATGGAGCAGGTTCAGAGCCATGTGGGAAGGCTGGGCTGCCATCTAGCTTCCCGCCCATTGGCCGTCCTTCTGTTTCTGTGCCATGTCCCACAGGAACCCTGGGTGACAGGCATTTGAAAACTTGGGAAACACCTTAGCAATCACATCTGAATCAGACACAAAGTACAGCCAGCTTTGGGGAATGGGAGCCAACTGCCCCCTTCACTTTTCAAAAGAAGAATCAGGTACTTTCCTGCAATAGGGAAGGCGCTGCCCTGGACTGTGAAGGAGTTGGCCATATGTTGGTTTTATCCTGTAGACAGGATTGAATAAACTCTCCATGGAACTCTCTGTCCCATCCACATAAAAGGGAACTTTTAAAAATTTATATTGCATATACTTTTTATTGTCCTTTATTTTGTTAAAAACCCGTAACATTAGCTCTTCCCTCTTAAAAAAATAAAAATTTAAGGATACAACATATATATATATATATATATATATTTTTTTTTTTTTTTTTGCAGTGCTGGGGATTGAACCCAGGGCCTTGTGCTTGCCAGGCGAGCACTCTACCAACTGAGCTATATCCCCAGCCCCCTACATTTTTGAGTATAGTATAATGTTGTACCACAGATCTCTAGAGCTTACTCATCTTGCCCAATTTCAAACTGTATCCTCATCGATTATGAACTTTCCACCTCATCTTCCCCTCCATTCCTCAGCAAGCACAACTCCTTTTCTTTGTTCAGAAAATGGGTTTTGGGGACTAGTCAACTCCATCTCATCCACCTTAGCTTTCCGATTTTCAACCTCAGCTTTCCTCCTATTTTACCAGGCATTCCTCCAGACCCAAACACAAATCTGAATTGGCATTTTTTCACCATGCTTATACTTTATTCTTTGATTTTCCTCCCAAGTCACATCTTTGTCTTTGCAACAAATGGAAATTCACTCTCACAAACACACACACACACACACACACACACACACACACCTGTCATTTGAAATACATATTCCTCTAATGAAAGGGAAAATGAAAGGAGAAGAAAGACTCAGAAAAGTTCAAATTGAGGGGAAAAAATGCGTAACAACACAGGCAAAGAGTCTATAAGGAACTAAAAATAGTTCCTGGAGGAAAAATCATCCTCATCTGCAATTCTAATCAGCAGATAATAACTGAATAACCACTATGTTCAAGACACTAAGCTAGATGTTAAGAAATACATAAGGGCATTTATATTACAGTTTCTTTCTAGGAGTTTATCATTTGTTTGGGGAACTCAAACAAAGAGATTAGAATAATCAGCACAGCATACATGGCATAGTGCACTACTATTCATATTGTGTTTCTATTCATAAGCCATTTTACATTTTGTGATCTTGACTTATCCTTAGAAAAAGCTTATGGTGAACATTTTTCTTATTAAAACTGACAAGATAAATGGGAATCGTGGAGACGGTGAGATCTGCTGAAGCTCACACATCAAATAAGTGAAGGGAATCATAAGAACAGTTCTACCTTCAAATTCAGTGTCCTTTGCATTTTATGGTACACTTCTAAATGAGACAAACTATGGGAATGAAAGATGTTGATGGATAGGAGAAGTCACTGAAAATCACATAATGAGTTTGGCAGAGGGCTTGTAGAATTCGAGTCTGTTTTGAAGAACAGGAAGCTTTGGTGGTCAGGAGAACAGGAAAAGGTACTCTGGGTCAGGGAAATGTTGAGGGCCAAAACTCTGAAGCAGGAGTAAGAGTTAATACATTTAAAAAAAAAAAAGAGTTTAGAGAGCCAGGCCTCTAGAACAAAAGACTTCATTTGGGTATAACAAAAGAACTGCAGTTCTAACTGTGCACACTGTGAATATCATACACACCTCCAAGGAACTTCGAAAGACCAAGGAAAGAAGTCCATGCACACAGGCTGCTTTGTTCATGGGTTGCAGGAGCCCATTGCAGGAGCTGGCTTTGGTCATTGGTGGACACCACCCACCTGTTTGAAGTCTCCAAGCCTGCAGCACTTCCTGGGATGAGCTGTTACAGGTCACATGCAGGACAAGTAGGGTGTGTGAAATGCACAGGGACTTCCTGCTCCAGTTAGGATGCTGGATGTCCTCCGAAGGCCCATGTGTTAAAAGCTTGGTCACCAGTGTGCACTATTGGGAGGTGGTGGAAACTTAAAGAGCTGGAGGCTAGTAGGTCATTAGGTCGTTGGGTGCATGGACTTGAGAGAGATTGCAGAGGCCCCCTTCTGCTTCTTGCGCTCTTTTGCTCTCAGCTAAGAGGTGAGCAGTTTTGCTCCACCACATGCTTGACTGCCTTGCCACAGGCCCAAAATAATGGGGCCATTTGATCCTGGTCTGGAACCTCCAGAACTGTGAGTCAAAATATACCTTTTCACTTTTTTAAGTAATTATCTCGGGTATTTTATTATAGTGATAGAAGCACTGGCTAACCCACTGTGCTACTGGCATGCCCAGTGAGAGCTTCTTTACCACCCCTGGCTACATTTTGTCAGGATTTGACAGAGATGAATCCATTTGGATATTGACAACTTTCACATTACTGAATGTCACCCTCATTTCACACTTGTATTTTCCGTGTCTACAAAATGAGAAAACCTCTTTTCACTGGGTTCATGCAGAATAGGAATAGTTTTTCTCCTTTGAGGGAGAGGAGTGGGGAAGGAGGGGTGCTTAGGTAGTAACCATCACATATGCAGAAGCTGGCAGTTGAATCTGCAGGCTTGCTCTAAACTGCCTGAGTTAGATCCCATTTCCATAATGAACCAGCTGTGTGACTGTACACCAGCGACCTGGTTTTCTTAGCTATCAAATGGAGATTCTAAGAGTGTCTAATATGACTTGTGAAGATCAAATGAGTTATCTCCACTACAGCACTCACACTGAGGAAGGGCTCAGTAAATACTGAGTTGGAATCCACCTGAGCATCTCTATTTTCCTGCAATAGTATTGGTCAAAAAATCCAACCTAGAACTATCACAGCAAGAGAGATGAAGAGGCTGCTTTAGGGCCCAGATCTGGGCAGTTAGGCAAGTAGTTCTGACACAAGCACAGAGTGCTGGAAACTTCCAGGGCAGCAGATCAGCTGCTTCAGAGTCAAAATTTGTTCTGAGAAAACGAACTTTTACAGATCTAATTAGAGATCACAGTTTTATGGCCCCAAAGAGCATGAAAGATTCATGTCTGTGTGCTTTTCATAGCAGTCATAAAAATTGACAGTCTTTCTTCAGCATCCAAAGCAATATTTGGTTCTCAATTTCACTTACACATTTAGTGTCTATTTTTAAAGGACTGGGTTCTGAACACGTCTAATTCACATGTGACAAAATCAAGAGCAGCTGTATGGATTTTGCCATTATCTCGGTTGATTTTCTGTTGCTATAACAGACTACCTGAGGCTGGGTGATTGATAGAGAAAAGAGGTTTATTTTGGCCACTTGTGCAGGCTGGGAACTCCAAGAACATTGCTCCAGCATCTGCTTAACTTCTGGTGAAGGCCTCATACTACTTTAACTCACCACAGAAATTAGAAAGGTAAGCAGATATGTGTAGAAAAGATAAAACCAGAGGGATAATCACACTTTAAAACAACCTGCTCTTAAGGTTGTTATAGATTCACTCCCAGGAAAGGAAGAGCTCCCTCACTCCCATGAGACAGTTTTAGTCCATTCATGAGGGTCCCCCTCCCCACCCAGGACCCAAATGCCTCCCACTAGGACCCCCACACCTCCACTAGATCCCACCTGCCCAACATTACTGCATAGAGAAACCAGGAAATACATGAACTCTGGGGGGCACCTTCAAACCATCATCATGACTCATCATGACTTATGAACTTAGGGGGATTCTGGAAATTTTTCAACTTCATTATCATTTCCCAAATAAAATTCAGACAAGGAAAGTATTTATGCATGTATGTATGATCACATCAACATGCAAATAAAACATCGTAGTCTGAAGTCTGGGCAGTTATTTTTTCTCTACCTCATTGAAAGATAATTCTAAAGTCACTATTGCAAATATAGAAGTGGACATATGTTATGGTTCAAATGTGAGGTGTCCCCCAAAAGCTCATGTGTAAGACAGCACAAGAAGGTTTTGAGGACAAGTGACTGGGTTGTAATTGATCCCCTGATAGGGATTAGCTGAGGGGTAACTGAAGGCAGGTGGGTGTGGCTGGAGGAGGTGGGCATTGGGAGCGTGGCTTTGGGGTACATGTTTGTATCTGGCGAGTGAAGTCTCCCAGCTTCCTGATCAGCATGTGAGCTGCTTCCCTCTGCCACGCTCTGCCGTCCTTCCTCTTCTCGCGCCCTGAGGAATGGAGTCAACTGACTATGGACTATACCTCTGAAACTGTGAGCCTCCAAATAAACTTTTCCTCCTTTACAATCGCTCTTACAGGGTCTTTTAGTCACGGCAGCAACAAAGCTGACTAAACAACATATTTATCTTAATCACATAGGGGTGACACTCACAGGAAATTCAATTTGAAAAACACAAAAGTTTCTTAGCTCCATATCAAACTTTAATAATCTGAAGTTTTTTTACAATTCAGTTCTGTCTACTCAGTCCTAAGGACCAAATTATACTGCATTTCAGGCCTTTCTGGGGAGGATGAGAAGAAGATGTGATTATTTATAGTGAGATTTTTTTTAACAATTATTTATTTTGAAGTAAAATTTAATGCCCAGAAAATAATCAAATCATTATTTAATTGAAAAATAAGACCACTCAAATGGCATATTTTGATTTTTTTAAAAAAAGTGTCCTGGAGGATTTCAGGGAAAATGGAATGGTATAAAAAATAGATGATTCTAAGTAAGGAGAAGTATAGAACAGGGCTTTAAAAAAGAAATCAGTGTTCCAGTCTTCTTGACAGATTTCAACAGTCAATAATACCCAATTTAATGAAGTGAGACGTTTTCAGTATTTGAAAACATCTTGACAGAGTCTGACTTAAGTCTTATTTCTCAAAATTCCCTTGATTTTTCCAGAAAAGTAAATCTGGAAACAGGAGAATAAGAACCTAGTTCTGTGTGGGAAACAAGAAAAGAATGAATCATAGTGCAGAAGTTTTAGAGACTATCTTTTATCTTAAAATTTGTGTAGCTTTTCCTTATTGTATAATATATCTGCTTGCTCTGAAGTTTTAAACATGTGTTAAAATATGCTTATTAGCTAAAGTCTTTTCTTTCATACACACACATGGGTACACACACACACTCCAAATAAAATTAATACTTTCAAAACAACTTGTCTCCCTTGTGATTTTATATACTACCCAGCCTTTTATGTAAACTCTCAAGATTAAGAACTGAGACCTTAGCATTTCCTGGGCTAAGATCAAATCCTTCTCTTAACACCTTCCTTCTTCTGGCGTAATGGAACTAAGAGTGTCCTTAGCAAAGGAACAATGGTGGTACTTCACGGGAAGCTTTGGAAATGCCATTCAATTCCCACCCCACTTCAGCTTGAGAGAATTAACATCTTAATGCTCCCCCCCAATACTCAGGTAATACATACCAGTGACATTACCTTTTCCAACCCTAATATACACTACCATCCTTGACTCCAGGTTCAGTTTTTTTGGCCTGAGTTCTGGGAGAATGAGAACATAACCCTGACTCAACGTTATCAGAGAGCTACATGCCAATTCAATACAGCTCCACACTCAAGATGACGTGAGTAGGGTTGCAGTCTGAATATGAAACAAAGAAGGCAATTCCATTTTTAAATTGTATCAATAAGAACAATACACTTAAGAATAAAATTTTAAAAAAGAATTTACAACTAGCACACTGAAAAATACAAAACATTGCTAAAAGAAAATTTTAAATATCTAAATAAATGGAAAGACATTCCATATTCATGAATTGAAACAGTTAATATGAAGGTGACAATATGCCCAAAATTGATCTACAAACTCAACTTAATTTCTATCAAAATCCCAGCTGGCTTCTTGAAACCCATCCTAAAATTGGTATCCAGGAGAGCCAAGAGAATATTGGAAAAGAATAAAATTAGAGGACTCACATATCCTGATTCCAAAACTTACCTTGAAACAGCAGTAATCAAGATGCAACACAGACACAAAGGTAGACATAGAGATTATTGTGAAAAAATTGAAAATCTAAAAATACATAGATTTTTACCAAGGGTGCCACAACAATTCATTGGAAGAAAAATAGTCCTTTTGATAAATGGTGGTAAAACAAAGAAAAATAGTCCTTTTGATAAATGGTGGTCAAACACAAAGGAATGAAGTTAGACCTTTAGCCTATACCATGTATGAAAATTAACTCAAAAAGATCATAGATCTAAACACAGGAACCAAAATTATCAAATTGTTCTGGAAAGCATAAGTAAATATTTGAGACTTTGAGCTAAAACATAGTTTCTTAGATATCAAAGTACAAACAATAAAAGAAAAAAATAAATCTGACTTGATGAAAATTAAAATCTTTAGAGCTTAAGAAAAACCTTCAAAAAAGTGAATGCCCTTTTGAGAGAAAGTATTTGCAAATCACATATTTGATAAGGGAACTGTATTCAGAGCATAAAAAGAACCTTTATAACTCAACAATAAAAGAACAAATAACCTAATTTTAAATCATAAAGAAATTACACATTTCTTTGAAGAAGATGCATGAATGGCTAATAAGCACATAGAATGTTGCTCAGAATCCTTAGTCATTAGGGAAATGCAAATCAAAACCATAATGAGATGCCACTTCACACCCTGGAAGGATTCTAAACTAAGAAGGACTACAAGTGTTGATGAAGATGTGGAGAAATGGAACCTTTCAACACTTCTTGTATGAACATAGAATGATACAGACTCTGTGAAGTCCAGCCTTTATTCATAGTGTTGATCCCAGAGTCACTTACAGCACAGAAATTCCCCTTCCGATACAGACTCAGGATGGATGAAAGTATATATACACACAAAAACTTGTATGCTCATAGCAGTATTTTTCCTAATAGTAAAAAAAAGGAAAATGGAAACCATCCCAAAAAAAACCCTATTGAATGAATAAATAAAATGCTCCATAACTCCACAGGGCATATTACTCAGCAATAAGAGGAAGGAAGGGCTGCCGTGGGCTGAAACTTGGAAGAATCTTGTAACTATTGTGCTAAGAGAAAGAAGCCAAGGGAACCGGCCATGATGACACATTCCATTTATCCAAATGCCCAGAGGCACACTCACAGAAATGGATTAGTGGTTGCCAGGGGATAAGAAGAAAAAAGGAATGGGAAGTGGCTGGTCCTGGATATAGGCTTTCTTGGGGTAATGCACATATTGTAAAATTAAATAATGGGGACGGGGCACAGCTCTGTGACTACACAAAAGCCAGTGGATGGTGCACTTTCAGTGGGTTCAATTATATCTCGTTAATCTCATTATTAAAACTTTTATTTATGAAAAGCATGAAACATCAAAGGAATGATTATAATTGAAGACATTATATGTAAAATCTTCAGATGGGCACTGCCACAAGAATGGAGAAGCAAGCCACAGAACAGGAAGCAGTGCTGAAACTGGTCTATCTGAAGAATGTCTCATCTCCAGCATATACGAAGATTTCTTAGAAATTAAAGAGGGAGCCCAGTCAAAACAGGGGTCAGACTCTGCTACACACACTTCACACACAAGGATGACTAATGAAAAATAAACAGCATGAAAGATGCTTGGCTTTGTTAGTCATCAGGAAAATAAAAACTAGATTCACAAAGTGATTCTCCTATGTGCCCATCAGAATAGCTAAAATGAAGAAGACAGAAACCATCCAGAGGTCAGGAGGATTGGGAGCCCCTAACATTGACTGCTAGAGTGACAAAAACCATCTAAGAAAACCATGATGGTGTACTATGAGTGAACTACACAAGTACCAGGACACAGCAGTTCTTTTGTTAGGTATACAGAAAAGAAATGTAGGAGAATGTAGGAGTGCTATATATGGTATGCTACATCACATATGATAGCCCCAACCAAAAAGAGCAGGATAGATCTATAGACATAAAAAAATTATGGAATATTCATTTAGTAGAATATGAGTGAATACCCTGTTACAATGTACAACCTCGATAATTCTCACAAACGTGGTGTTGAAAGAATCAGCCTATTACTAAGAAAAATATACTCGATTATGTCCTATCTGAATGAAGTCCAAAAATGAAGTCCAAACTTCAATAGTAATGAAAAATGGAACAAAGGTTACCTATATGGGAAGGATCCGTGACTTGGAGGGGAAACAGGGAGAGCTTCCTGAGAACTTGGGATGCTGTTGGTTTCTCAAGATGTGCATGTGCTTTATAAAAATTAGTCAGGCTGTACAGTACAACCTCTGCATTCAACAAACACGTTACACTTCAACAAAATAGGGGCCTTGAAAATCATGCAATTGTGACCAAGTTTATCATGTATCACATATATTTTTGGAAAGGTACACAAGATTTTGTCAATACATTTCTAAATATACATAAATCATTTAGATCAGTCTCTGAATATAAAGTAAGATTAATTACTTAATAATATGTTAACTATTTGAATTAACAATGCAAGTTTTCTGAGATTTAAACCCACCTATAAATTGAAATTCACGAGGATAAACAACTCTTAGAAAAAGTAGAAATTAAATTGGTTTTTACAGAAAGTATAGAATATGGCAGAGTACATGCTACACAGGAAAATTCGTAGAAAGGGGACCAACATTGTTATGTATAGTAGAAGTCATGATTTTGCCTTAATTTGTAATTATAAAAGAAAGGCCAAAAAAGAAATAAACCAAACTTTTACTCAAGAATCTACATGAACAGTAAAGAAAACCTAATGCGATCAAGAGGTGAGCAATATTAAGAAAAATAGAAATCATGTAATTTGGAAATTGAACAAAATCAATAAATTAGCCCCCATTTTTTTTTAACTAATAACATTAAAAAAAAAAAAAAGATTAGAGAGAAAAACAGAGCATGTGTTCCCTGCGGCCTCTCTCCCCCTGCTGTGCTTCCCAAGGTGAAGGGCAGCAGTCAGGCAGTGATTCACGTAATGCTTGAGCCTTGTCTGCAGAAATGGTCCCCAGGTGCAGTGGGCATCGTGTCAACTCTTATTTATAGAGTGATGTGCTGTTATCTCAGAAATGATTTGGCACTGGGTATCTAACAAATTGAACGGGGAAAACGGGTCTGCTCTGAATCCAGTTTCCATCTGTTAGAATTCAAGTCTCAATGTTTGAGCCAAAGGTCTCTGAGATCAGGCGCATCATCCAGCTACTGTGGAGATACTCCAGAGCAGTGGTTTTAGACCAGAACCAGGACTCTCAGGTCCAGGGCCTTCTTCACTATTTATCTCTGGTTTGGATAAACCACTGTGCCTTCACCCTAGGTCTACCTTAGCTGTGTTGAATGTCCCTTGTCCATGGAAAAATAGATGACTTGTCATTTGGGAATAAAGCCTGAACCATGCTAATGGAACAGCATATCATCTGCTTGTCAGAGAACCACAGCTCATCAGCTTTCCCTGCCCAGCACCGTGGACTATCACCCATGTAGGACTTCGTCAGAGGTTATTGACACCAGTCTATAAAGTCCAACTTGGACAAAATATCTGCAAAGAGAGAGTATCAGATATGCTATTTATAGAGTTCTCTGAGCATTTTAACTAAATAATGGTCAAAATAGGTCATAAAAATGGGACGTTGGTCACACTTACTCCCACTGAAGAATCTTTTTCACCATACCATTTCAACCAATGTGGGGACTCTGGCAAATGCCCTTGTTTCAAATGAGAAGTGACTCTATAGCTCTTCATTCATTTAAGCTCTTATTGGGACATTTTCCATCATGACATTCAATGTCTCCTTCATTAAGTCCCACATGGAAAGTCTCTTTTGGAATTTAGCAAAACCCCATCTTCTTTGAGGAATGGATAGCTCCCTTGTATGTCTGCCCATTGGATGTTAAGAACTGTGTGGCACAGGTGTCTGTCCATGGAGTCACACCACCTACCATCATCTCAGATCTCCGCCACTAATCAGCAACAGTTCTTTTAACAAATTATTGCTTTGACCCTCTGCTTCTTTCTCTATAAAATGGGGTTAACAATAACACCTCACTTAGGGGTTTTTGAGGTTTCAATAAGTAAAATTATGTAGACCATCTAGTCCCACAACCTGGCACATTGTACTAAATATTTTTATATATTTTTATTGTAATAATCTCATTTTATGCCCTTTATACAATCTTTAAGATTAGATTAGATTACTTCTAATCTTAAAAAGACCACATGTAATTAGCTGACATTTATTGAATGAACACTAACTACCAAACACCAAACTCTTAACCACTTCACTACACTGAATTTCTACTAAGAGTTAACTAGTCATGAAAAGTAATTTCATTGACTGTTAGACATGTAACAAAAGGTCACAGGAAAAAATAAGACCCAAAATGTGAAATCATGTGGGCTATATAACTCTGATCATCTGATAGATAGCAACATAAAATGTACCATAAGTTTGTGGTTAGTAAAAACTAAAAGACATTATCCACATATGTGAAAGAATTTCAGGAACATTATTATTCTCTGGCTTCATGTGGGTGATAATACGATAAAGTATGGACTTGAAAGCAATCATTCTCTATGAGTAAAGGTGATCTTATGTAAACCAAGCTACAAAAATAAAGTGACAAGGAATTAAATGAGCTCAGTCAAACTGGAAGATAAAAGCCTAGAAAAAGACATTTCCCAGCTTCTGGAGAGAGCAGAACACACAAAAGCAGGAGTGGTGGAGAACCGTTTTCATATTTTTGTGAACCTGAAGCCAAGGTATCAATACTGATGGATACTGACTCCAGGACAGGGAGGGAACATGCTTGCTCATGGGTGGTTGTACAGTCCGGGTTGGAGATGTGCTGTCTTGGGGATAAATGACTTAGAGCATAATGACTTATATCATAGTTCCCAGGTTCACTTTTTCTTTGAAGACAATTTTTTAGGCTTCTGTCTTATTTTTAATAGTTTGATGGCTTTGGCAGATATATTAGCCACTGCAGAAGACCTAATTCCATTAAGTAGAGAATCACAGTAAAAATAACTTAATCAATCAAAATTGCATTGCATTTCCATATCCTGCAGAATGATTTTATTATCTAAACTTTAGAATAGTAATAGCAGCTTACGGTGTGTCAGGCATCATTTCTAAGTCCTTTCTATATATTTACTATTAACTGTGGCAGATACAACCCTATGAAATAGTAACCATCACTATCCTTTATGGATCAGAGAGGCACAGAAAAATTAAATAACCTTCCCAAACTGCACTCCTATAGGCAGTGGAGCTGGGATTTGGAGCCAGGCAAAGATGCAAAATCCACTCTGGACGCTACTCCAGACTGCCTTGCATGCCTGTGCTTGAGAAGGAAATGAGAGCCCAAACAAACGTGGAAGTTGACCCTCAAAGTTGCTCCATCCGTGAGCATCTGGTGTGTCCTGTTCTCTTTGTTCGTTCCTAAGACTAGATCATGTTTTAAAGCTGGTGCGACTTCCATGTCACTTTACCCTCAGGAAGACAGAATCATCCTTGCTTCTGTGTCCCCACAGAGTTTCTATATCCCTCTCCTTCAGCACCTTCCCTGACCCATCATAATTTGGGTTTGCCTTTTTCTCTCCCTGTTGAACAAAAGTTTCTTTATTGCAGAATCTGACTCCATGCTCCCAATGCTTAGCACAGAGGAACAGGAGGAGGACAGAAGGAAGGACTTGATTCTCTCCTCCATCTTAAACACGGTTAGTATTTAACATTCACTGTGTTCAGGGGCTCTCTCCATATAGATGACTTACATTTAAAGAGGCTGACTCAGTGCTGTAAATTTGGAACAAAGAAATAAAAACATCTTAAAAGAAAAAAAAAAAAAAAAACAAGCAAAAAACAACAACAACAATAAAAAAAAAAAACACCCTGGAGGGAAAAGAGAATTTAGTAAAAGAAGAGCAAAGAAGTTTTAAGGATGCTTTGAAACTGCTTAGACACAGGAAAGAAAGCTGGCTCCCTCTCTCCTCATTCTTGTCCAAAGGAGATACTTAGCTGATTAAAACAGAGCGGGGTTCACATCCAAAGACTGCACTCTATTTATGAACTTTCGTTCCATCTGCAGATTGAGGTATGGAGACATTTCATTTGTTCCAATGCCTCATCTTGCAGACAGGCTTCAACTGCAATTAATTTCACCTTTTGCTGACTACAGCTATGATCCCTCTGCCCTTCACTTGTCTTCCTCTTTTCTTCCATTTACAGTTTTCGCTGACTTGATCAACGAAACCACACAATGCTGCCTCAAGTTGCTATTTTCTCTCACTTCACCAATATCATCTGTTCTACAAAAGTTCTGGTGACCTCCACTTCTGAAACTCTTAACCAATGGTGCGGGAAATGATCTGGTTTTTTCTCATGTGAAACATGGCTGGTTCCAGCATCCTGGGGTTCCCTCACCCAGGATGCTCTTTGCGCATCTTCTTAACTTGTTCTCGGTTTTCCCTGCAGTTGTCTGTTCAAGGAACATTTTCTACTTTGAGAGTTTTTTCAATTGGGTCAAAGGTTTGTTTGGCTTTCCTATAAATGTCATCCAGTTCCTGAGATGAATTGGTTTGGAGGCACCCAGATCCATTACCAGGCTGACCCAGGAGACCTGAGATCCTAGCAACGGAGCCGGTGCTGGGGAGGCAATACGTAGCCTCCATGTGTTTTATGTAATGAAATGATGAAAGCTATTTAGTTCTGCAGTATATTTCATCCATTAATCTAATAGTCTTTTTAAAAGCCAGTCCCCAGCTCTGGTCTCCCTGGAATAGAAAAGCTATTTGTACCAACTCGGAATAATTTATTAAAGACATGAAAAAAATGGAAGTAGATATTCTCCTTTATGTTGTCCTTTGCTTCCATTTTTTTACCCTACTTTTTCTGTGTTCGATTTTTTTTATATAAGTGTTCATTCCAATTTACATAAAAAGTGATCACTCCCGGTTTAAATGTCTTCTTAATGTGACTTTAAAATAAAATCTAATGTTTTTCTCGTTACCATGTTTTATATTCAAATGAATTAAAAATCTTGGTTTTAGATTTAGGCAGCCTGACTTCAGAGTCTAGATGTGTCACTAAGTTTCTTAATGAATTTGATCATGTACCGTGATGTACTTTTCTCATCTGCAAAATGGGCACAACAAATGTCTACTTTTGCAGATTGTATGAGAACTGAGTTAAATAATGAATACAGAGTCTCTGGTGCCAGGCATATGCAATACTCTATCAATGAAAACTGCCAAGATAGGACATGTGGTTCCTCAGATAACTTTTGAAACTCTCTTCACACCAAATGCTGTTTTACCATTTCTAAGAGTCACTAGGAAGGAGAGGAGAAAGGATTTGGGACTCTAAATATCAGAGCAGCTTGCATATCTGACAGGTACCCCATCTGCAACACTTTGTCCCTTAGGGTCTGCCGGGAATGGTCCTCAGGGCTGTACCACCAGGTCCCTGGGAAGCAGAGAGTTGCTGGGAAAAGGCAAGTGTATGCTTTACCCACCTCGACCCTTTTTTTTTTTTTTTTTTGGTAGAAATTTATTTATTGCCTAAATATAAAATAAAGCTAGCCTTAAATGCATGACAGACTCAATTTCCTAAATTCATTTTCAGCATATTTGAAGTGTTAGAATTTTCAATAGCATAGCCAGCAGAATTCTACCCTCTCCCATATTTGTTGCATATGTTTCTGAAAGGCAGACATAGACAGTCTTTCCATTCAGAATGTTCTAAAAACAAAAAAGAGTGAAGTTGACTCCACCTGGACTTACTCTCAGGAACATAGTGGGCAGATGCTTCTAGAAGGGTTGAGTCTGTGCCTCCACCTTACTGCCCTCTGCTTATAATTGTGGTTGTTTGTGTCTTAATCCCCTGCTAGCTGGAAAGTGCCTTGAAAGCAAAGTCTATGTTTCATTTATTTGACCAGCCTGCCAAGTCCCTTTACAATACCCTGCACAAACTGGGAATGAATTTTAATAACTCAGAACCTGGAGGTGAGATGTCAGGCGTGACCAAATTTACATACACTTATAACCATGTTTTTCATTTCTGCTTCACTTAGGGGAAATTGAAGGAACTCTGAAATTGCGCTCTTTTCTTCCACCTAATTCCCTTACTTCTACTATGAGAAAAAAATGAGTTAACCTCTTCTATCATTCTAGCACCTTCAGAGTCTGACAAGTCAGATTACAAAAGGGGTTGTGCATGAACTTAGACTAGTGACACATCATCTAAACCTTGACTCTCTCATCAGGAAAATAAGAATTTCAATGATGCCTTCATCACACATTGATAAGAAGCTGCTATGTAAAACACACACATAAAGGAATCAAGAAATGTGACAGCTTTGGGCAGGTAAGAATAGGAAGAAATGTTCAAATTCTTTAGTAAAGAGAAACGCAAAATAAAACAACCATTTAGGTACATTACATAAAGTCATGCCTTGGCAAGGAGTGTTGAGACAGAAATCTTGTACTTCACCAAGGAGAGGACAAACTGGAGCAGCCAGTTGGGGAAGCACTGTCAATCCTGGTGAAAATGAGTACACACATACATAAATAAGAGACATCTCAACCCTGGGGATGTAGCTAAGTGAAGTGAAATTTTCATCCAAGTTCACAAAGAAACTGAAATGAGAATCCTTGCAATGCTGCTTATTATAGTAGGGGGTTGAAGACAAGCTAAGATATCATGATTAAATAAATTGCAGTAGATCCCTCCTATAAAATAATTAAGCAACAGTTAAAAGGACTGAACTAGATGTGCATATAGCGCATAGTTTACTGTAAGAAAAAGAAAATGACACTTATCCTTTAGGTAGGTTGAAAACACTCAGAATAATACTGAGCATTTTACAAGGGTGCATACACATTCAAGGCCATGTTATCAAAGACCATGAAGTGTGAAGCCATGGGGATCGGAGATTTAATGGTGGAGGGGAGACAGATTTACAGAGATCCATTAAGTAGACAAGTGATGAAAACAGTAGGTCAAGAATTGAGGTGGGGGGATGGTAAGTTTAAAACTCTGTACCTGGAGTTCAAAAACAGAAATAAACAAATTAACAAATAAACAAACATGAATTTAAAGGATATTCATGGGGGGATTATGGGTTATGTGTGTATGATTATATAGCCATGATATTTTTTCTAGGAATATACTAAAAAAATTCAATTATGGTGATCTTTGGAAAGAAGAATTGAGAATCAACTGGGAGAGGGGGAGAGAAACTTTTCATTGCATCCTTTCTGCATTGTTTTAATTTTCGCCCTCCTTCTGTATAACATCTATTTGAATACTTTAAATCAGCCACTCATCTCCACACCTCCGATGTCATCTCCAAGCATCTATGTTTGCACATTGGTATCCATCCGATCTTTCTAAAATGCCCAGAGGATTTTTAAGTTTCCACTTGAAAGCCTCCCAGTGATCCCATTTCTTGCAAAACAACTTCTAAACTCCCAATGTGGCAAGAAGGGCCCTTCGCAATCTGCTCAGGATCCTAAACTTGATCTGCACTGAATCCACCAGCCCTGTACTGTTGTAAAATGAGGCTCCTCCACTGTTTCCACTCGGCCAGGCCCATTCTCTATTTTTGCTCATCCTTGCTCTTACGCTGGACTTCTGTCTTCTGATTTTAGAGCCAGGTGAATTCCTTTACGTCCATCAAGACTGACAGCGATTCTTCTCCTCTGTGGCTTTCTCCCTGGCTCTCTGCCTTCCCGACCAGCATTATTACTCCATCTATTTTCCTGTCACATTTTATATAAGATTCAGGAAAGCCTGGCCTTGGTGACCTGGGGTTACTTATTGCCATGTCTGTTTCCCTGACTAAAATGAGGTTGTTTTTCCTCTAAGTGTTGAAATCCCAGAACTTGGTGAGTGTCTGGCACACACGCAGTGGATATATAAAAACTATTTGTTGAATTAAATTGGAAATTGCCTTCTCCAGCTGTCGCTTGAAATGAACTGTTAAACCACTATTCTGAGCAAAGAGTAGGGAGAAAAACAAAGGTAATATCCTAAGTTAAAATGTGCAAAGACTTTGATGAGGTTCCCATTGCTGGAAAAGGAGATGCAGAATCACTTCCCTGCTCTTCTCCTCTAAATACAATTAGTCATCCTGGAAATATTATCAGAGATGATCTGATAATATTTCTACCAAAAGGTAGAAAGAAGAAGACCCCAGGATTTGAGAAATGACATCCTAGTGAGTTCCCTGGCTCTCCTTTCTTTTGGCCATATATCATATTCTTCTAGTTGCTTGAGAGGTCAACAGAAACTTCCAAAATACGTACAGAGAAGGATGAAAAAGGAGAAGGGAGGTGAAGAAGTACCAGTGGAGACATCCCAAGAAACTCTAGCCAAAGATTGGGGAACCAAACAGAGATCTTTTGGACAATACCAACTCAATGCTGGTCAAGGACCATGTGCGGACACTGCCTGCAGGTGTAACACCAGCGGAGACTGAATGTGGAGTCCCAACTCCTCATTGCCAATTCATGACAGCAGGCAGGCCAGATTAAGCACCTTCTTCCTCTGCTGGACGTTCTGGTGAAAATCAGGCAGGTAATCTGATATCCCACTCCCCTTATAGTAGGACAAGGTGACAAAACAGCTCTACCATCTTCCACTGAATGTGGATGCCCACACCTGCCCAAGAGTGCTACAGAATGGTTAAAAATAGGGACAAAAGATGGTCTCCTCTTCTCTTCCTGAGTTATAGAAAACACCTTTGATGGTTGGAAATTTTATATGACACCATCCAATCTGGGGCTCAATGAATGTAGAGGAATTACCTAAGTCGACTGTACTGTAAAAGTGGAAAGGGTCAAGGTATGTAAACAAAAGTATGGTGTCTATACTCCACTCGGTGATAAAACTTCACTCCCAGTACAGTACATATCTACTCTAATATCTAGAGCAACCACTAAGTAAACTATACAAAGGGATATATTTAAAGACATAAATACATCAGCATAGATTCTTATAAAAATTCAAGAAACATGCTGGTCATGCACACCTGTAAGCCCAGCAGCTCAGGAGGCTGAGGCAGAAGGATTCTATTCAAGACCAGGCTCAGGAACTTAGTAAGACCCTAAGCACCTTCATGAAACCTGTTTCAAAATAAAAAATTAAAAGGAATGGGATGTGCATCTGTGGTTAATTGTGCCCCTGGTGCAAAAAAAAAAAAAAAGTGTCAGGATGTAGCAGAGGGAATCAGTGAAACAAGAATAGAGAGAACACAGAGAAAATGAACAACAAAATGGCAGACTTAAGCCCTAACATGTCATTAATTACTTTAACTATAAATAATGTTTCCAATGTATCCATTAAAAGACAGAGATTGTCAGGGTGTCCATGAGAAACTCACTTCAAAGAATGTTATAAGTAGGTTGATAATAAAAGGATGAAAAAAATATATGCCATGAAAACATGATAAGCTAGCATAATACCAGGTAATGTAGACTTTGGCACAAATAAAATTACTAGAGACAAAGAGGAACATTATAAAATAACATCAGGGTGAATCTACATAGCATTCCTACATGTGCATGCACCAAACAACAGAGCATGCACAGAAACTGAGAGAACTGAAATGAAGACTTTGTCAAAGGCTCTTCTGATGAGTAAGGATCAAGCCCTAGAAAGAGTAAGGGAAACCTGCTACATCTCTCACAAGCTTCTTGACAGTTTGTGTTAGTGCATAAATGCTCTAATCTGCTAATTTCCTGAATCTGACAAATGAAAAGCAGTTTGCCTAAATTGGAAGAAGTCCTTTTGTAATGATGGAGAAGTGTCTACTTATGCCAGATATTGATACTTGGCAAAGAATGACACTGACTTAATATTTAAAGAGAAGGATGATAAATGTTGGTGCCTCAAAAGCACTTGCACTTTAAGGAGGGGAAAAGTGCAGATGTGAAAATGTTACACAGACTTCCTCTTTTCACTTGCTCTCCAGCATCTGGATACTTATTCCTTTGAATCACCCATCCCCAATCTAGTCCAACTACACCAGAAGTTAGCTATTGTGAAATTATATTCCTCCTGACCCAACTTCTCTTGGTGGAATTTTGACAGAGGCTTTACTTGATCTATGGGTTCCTGTTTCTGTTGTTCATATGGTCACATGAACTTCTACTTCTGGACAATGTGATGGATATAAGAGACCATATTTTCCATCCACCCCCTGAAACCAGCAAAATAAAACAAAAAAAGGCAAAATATGTAAAACCAGTTTCAAGACACAGGTACACAGTAACAAAGAACAGAGAGTGTGAGAAATGGGGAAACAATGGAGATGAACCCTACAATTGCCATAGTTCATTGCCTCAAGAGTCTGCAGGCCACAATACAAGGAGGAAGAATCTAAGCAGAAACCCAGAGACTCCCTGAGTTAAGGAGACAACTAAATCTGAGGGGAGAAAGGCAATTAAGTCAGACCACCAAAGAGGAGAACCTATATAGAGGGAGACTCAGAGATCTGCAAGATCACCTAAAAACATGCATGTGAGGAAACTGCCCAAGGCCAAGAGAAAAAAACATCTGAAAGTTGGAGAAGTTAGAAATTAGTGTTATCTGGGAAGAGTTCCTGTTCTCACCAGTTTGACTTAAAAACCTTTTAGTGCATGATGCATTGGGAGGAACACTCTACAGATTTGCCTAGTTATGGGATTTAGTGCTGTTCTGATCTCACCTAACAAATCTTCAAAGCAAGACTCCAAAGGATTAAGCAATATCCAAGTAACTTCACTGCATATTAAATCAAAGGAAAAGAATATTTATGGTAATATAAAAATAAGCAGCACCCAATAAGAAAAACTTCACAAAGTCAACAGTCTCCAATCAAAGGCCACCAATCATGTAGGGAAGCTGGAAAGTATGTCTCACAATGAGAGAGCTAATAATCCCATCTTTCTCCATCTCACTGTGCATACTCTTCCATATAATCACAGCAACTCCCATTCATTACACAAAATAAATAATTAAATTGGTGGTTGATGAATTATGACTTCAATGCTTTGTTTTGTTTTATGATTAAGACCACCTCTTTAGGAAACCAAGCTGAGGCCATATACTTCATGATTGATTTTAAGAATTTCAGTTGTTCCTGATAACAATATCCCAACACTTCTTCAAGGTCCAATGGTTGCTATCAATTCAACTCTACTTCACATTTTAAAAATAAATGCAAACTTGTATTCCATGCATACACTCCCACACCCTCGTGATTGAAGGTCAAAGTCTTCTTCTTGTCAGGTCCACATCAGAAAATCTCAGCTCTGAGAAGTGAAAATTAAAATATGCTTGAATGATTCTGAGACAGCAGCTTGTTGTATTTGAAGAACCCTCATAGGTAAGCACAAATGGAACAAGAGGAGCAGCTGAAATTTGCCTGTGTTTATGCTTACCTTGCCCAGCTGCTGAGAATGGCCAAGTGGAAAGCCAGTGCTGACCCCGCATTCTGAAGATTGATAGTGTCAATAATCAGATTACCTCCTGCACAAATTGTACCTGCTGAAATAGACTCTCAGGAACATGTAGAAAGGAGATCCTAGGTACCACATTAGCTAGTGACTTGAAAGTCCTCCGTGACCACTTAATTCTCCTCTTTGACATAAGATGTCAGCTTTTCACTCTCACTCTCTGCATGACCTTGAGCAAGTCATGAACTATCTTTGGGTTTGTGTAGATAGATGCAAAGATGGAAGGGAATCTATTTCCATTAGTCTCTCAGAAAGAATAAAATAAGACTGTGCTCAGTGCCTTCCTTTGCCAGAAAGGCCTTTGACAAATGCCTGATGCATTATTGTTCTTGGAACCAACCCCAGCCTACTGCCTTGCAAATGGAGGTGCTCAATCAATACTGCTTGGTTGATGGATTTGTTCACCCGGACAAGGTGTCCATGTGGGAAACAGCCCACTAGAACACAGTCAGCGGAACCTCTCTTCTGACTCAAGTGAGAAACACCAAGGGAAACAGGTAAGATACACACACATAGTATGTCCAGAATCCAGGTAGTCCCCACAAAGCACGTGCACCCAGAGACATGAAAGAAAAAAGTGGCAATGACAGATACACATGAAATGCACAGCTCCATTTACTGGGACTCCACAAAAGACAGGAGTGTTCATGGAATGCTGATTGGCTAACCCTCCCGAATGTGCAGGGATCACACCCACTTCTCCTATGGTGGTTTGCTCTACTAGTTCTGTTTTGCCCAGGAAAACATGACACAGAATTTTACTGAACTCAGAGTCTGGGAAATAGTTCCAGTGAACCACAGTCCTCTCTCTATACAATTCTAATGAACTATACATAGTTCATTAAACACTACATATTAAGGGAGCCAAAGTTCTGAACACTCTAAAGTTTGAGAGAAATTTCAGAAACTGTCACCTGGGTTGTAATGCTAACCCATAGCATTAGTCACACTTACGATGCCTGCATTGCTCTACTTTAAGACCTGCATCCATAAATCCCTCTCTTCCCCCTGTGCATACCTATCTACCTTTCTACCTCTGCCACAACTTTGTGGCATAAAATATGTCTCATTTCTCAAAATTTTTGAAGTGTATGTGTGTGTATATGTATTTCCAAAGACATAAATTGCATGATTGAATATGAGAGTTAAAACAAGCAGAAATCATTTTATTTGGTTAATTAGAACCATTCTTTATCACTTAGCAGATAGGAATTTGGAAATAATGAGAGGGAAGATTCTGCAGGAATAAGAGTGGAAAATCAGCAGGAAGGTTTTGAACTTCTTATGTGAAAAGGAGTTATTCTAAAAGATGCAAGAGGAAAATGAAAGGAGGAATAGAAGCAAAGACAGACATATGCCTTTTGGCTTTGTAATCTTCACTGATTTAAGGGCATTTTGATTTTTGCAAATAAAACATGATTTATATAACAAAGAGCCAGAGGATCACAGGCTGCCTCAACTTAAGTGGATATTTGGAAATGATCCTGCATCATAATTTGAGATATGATCAGATGAGTTAGCCCCTTAGCTAGGTGAGAAGCACCACCCAACTCTAGATCCAGGCTTGCCAGAAACACACAAGCATTCTCGGGCTGTTCTCCAGGCCACAGAAGGCAATGGTGGTAGAAATGGAGGATCGTTTTAAAGTAGAACAGATGCTTCTTGCCAATAACCATTGAAAACCTCCAGATGGGGTGGGCCCAGAGGATGACCCTGCAGTGTAGGAGATAAAAGATGGAGTAATGCCATTGGAATGGGGAGAAAACTCTCAGGCAATTTGACTTTGATAAATGATTCGAACTGTGATTCCAAAATAACAGGAATACGTTAAGTGGGTGCTGGCAGCAGCATCTAGGGACAAGTGGCATTAATCAGTCCAGCCCCAGTCCCCTGCAGACATGATTCACAAGGCTGTGCAGTAGCACAGATGGGCAGCCTGATACTGAGACGAGGGTAGTGCTGGAAGTCAGGGGCATCAGCAGCTACCTGCAAACATCACTGAACACCTGCTCCTTGACATGCACTCTGCTAAATCCTTCACTCCATCCTCTCAACATCCCCAGATGGGCATTGGCATGTTGGATCCATCTGATATGGTACCATAAGGGGCTCTTTGTTGCTTGCACCTCTTCTCAGTGACATCAACCCACCAACCTGAAATCAGCATGATGGGACAATTCACATTAGGGAGATCAACAAACACAACAGCTCCAGGCTTTTTCTTTTTACTTCCAGAGAGTTGGTTATTGAACATTTACTAGCACATTAGTAAGGATCAGTACCACGATTTCTTTTTTGTGAATGAGGACATAGGCCCAAAGACATTAGGGAATACCCAGCTAAATAACAATGATGCTCAAACACAATCTCCAGTCTGTCTGTGTCCAAAGCCCATGCCTGCAACCACGTGTAACGCATCAGAGGGTCTCTGGAACACGACTTGGAATCCATCTCCAAGGCTCTCTGAACTCCAGCCTCCTGCCCAGTAAATTGGGTGATTTCCACAGAAAGATTAGTGGTTTCATGGAGTTACTCCAGCCTTCTGTGACCAACACTCAGGTGAATCCACACCACTCATTTCAAACCCTTTCCTTAGGGAGAGGCACTTAAAGACGTTGACCTGACTTGGAATGTTTCCAGCATTACAAACGTATTCTGACCCTCTCGATATCTGCTCTTCTCACTTAGAAGTCGTCCTCTCATCATCCCCTGCCTGTACTTTCATCTTTTAGCACCTGGCTCATCCTCTCCTATTCTGAGCCAACTTGTTTTTTGACTATGACAATAAAAACCAGACATAAGGTACACTGAGTGATTTGGATACTTTATGGAGCAATATGATAGTTTGAGGACACGGGACCTTATTATCTGACTCAAGTACTAAGAGCATGCCCAGGTTCAGAATGTGTGTTCACGAAATGTCTGTGGAACAAAGTAATGGCTGGAAGAACAGGACGAGTCATGACTACCAATTAGAAGTCATGTTCCAATGCAGTGGCCCAAGGTTAGCTCTTGTCCCCCTGGAAGAAGGAGCCACGTTCTGCATTCACAGACTTTAACCTTGCTGTCTCAGAAAGCTTGATGGAGATGAAGGAAAGAAGCCTGCACCTGGACCACCACCCCGTAATGGAGTGCTTGGCCCTTTTCTCCCGCCTCCCATCTGAGGTCAGAGATGTCCCTAGTTAGAGGCCACAGCTAATTGGTATGGCAATGGCTGAGCAAAAACTGCAGTACTTCTGAGTGATAAGCAAGAAGAGAATGCGTTTAGAGACACTCTCCACCCTGTTCTCTCTCAGTCTCTCTCTCCCTGTCTCTATACTTCTCTCTCAACCTCTCTCCCCCATCTGTATCTCCCCCCTTCACACACACAAACACACGCACACACACGCACACACACATGCACACACAGGGTCATTTTTGTACCCAAATGCTTTGAATCAATCCTTTCCATATTTCATTATGGATGGGATTATTTATCCTTCAAATTTGGGGTGGAGCATGGTACCAGGGATGGAACCCAGGGGCATTTAATCACTGATCCACTGAGCCAGCCACATCCACAGCACACCCCTTCCCTTTTTTTTTTTTTTGGATCCAGGGTCTCACTAAGTTGCTGAGGCTGGCTATGAACTTGTGATCCTCCTGCCTCTCCTTCCTGAGCCACTGGGATTTCAGGCATGTGCCATCACGCCCAGTGCCCTTCACATTTTTTAAGAGTTTGATCTTCAAGAAGAATTAACAGAAAATGGTGACATTACAGGGAGGAAGAGAGGAACTTCTCTGCTAAGACTGAGAGTACACAGGACCCTCTGGAAGAGCTGTGGGCCCCTGGATGGCAGAGGGGAAAGAGAGGGCAGTGAGACCCGTGGGAAAGACAATGCAGGTTCCCAGCCAGTGTGGATCCAGACATCCACCATATACAAGTCTAGGCCGCCCTAACACAGACTTCAGGCACCTTAGTATCCAAAGGATGCCCCCTTCTCAAATGCCTGGAAGGACAGGATCCATTCTCCTCTGTGATCTCCAAGAACCTGCAGCATTTTGGGCCTTTCAAAGACATGGGACGTATTATAGAATTTGCATTTGGTTGGGCACAGTGGTGCACACCTGTAATCCCAGCAACTCTCCTGGGAGGCTGAAGCAGGAAGATTGCAAGTTTGAGGCCAACCTCAGCAATTCAGCAAGACCCTTAGTAACTTAGTAAGACCCTGTCTCAAAATAAAAAAAATAAAAAGGCCTGGGGATGTGGCTCAGTGGTAAAGGACGCCTGGGCTCAATCCCCAGAACCCCTGCCCAGTGCATTTGTACAGGCTGTCTCCTTTTCATGAAATATCACTTTCCATCTTGAATGTAAGTTCTGGGCACAGTGCAATCATTGGGTTATGCTGTGTAAATGTTTATGCCAAATAAATTTCTCCTTGGTCCTGGTCCTCCTTTCTTACTATAAACAATCCTTAGCACCAAGGGGTCATTCTTCATCAAGAATTAGGTTTCTAATTAGGTTTCTAATCATAATGTGTTGAATAAATGTTAAAATTTAACTAACATGATAATTAATATTGATAAGATGTTATAGGCACCAAAGTATTTTCCCAGATCATTTTTTGCAATCCCGCAAAGTGTGTGGGGCACTTGACTTTACATTAGAATTGACATTCCTCTCTCTGCCACTTAGTATCTCTTTGCCTTTAGGTAAGCCATTTAGCCTCTTTGAACTTGTTTTCTCATCTGTAAAATTAGGTTAATTATTCAAGATATACTTGGTTGTGGTGAGATTCAAATAAAGAAAGCCTATTAGAGAGAAATTATCAGCAATGAAGCATACTACAAACACATGCAGTTATTTCTCAGCTTGGAAAGATTGGTGACTTGACTTTTGGAATGCTGATAAGTCCGAGGCTCGTGTCTCTGACATTGGTATATTCTGATTCCACATTCAGTACCCTCTCCACTGGATGTTCTCCAAAGCTCCTTTTGTTGCTCCAGGTGATCTTAAAATTTAGATACTCCAGAGTTCACACTTGACATTCTAAGAAGGTTTTAACATATAACCCAATAGTTGGCTGGTACAGAATGGTCACAGAGGCTGTAAGTATTGAATAGGTACTCTGCCTGCTTCACTAATTACCTTAAATTTAATAATGGAATAGAATGCCAGTTTTATAATGCAATTCTATAGTAGGAAGAAATATTACATGATGAATCACAAGTAGGGATCTAAAATCATAAAATCCCAAGTATCAAATCAGGCTCAGCTATATGTTAATTGCATGACCTTGAGTAACTTAATAATATTCATGAACCTTTAGTTCCTTATCTATGAAATGAAGATAATGACATTTCATAAAATTGTTGTGAGACATAAAATCGTATTTTAGAAAAAGACCTAAGCACCAGGCCTAGTGAATTTTATGCACTCAAACGAATGTTACCTGTTTTCATTCTTTGATGCTAGATTTCTGATCTGATGTCTTCTCTTCTGTTATTGAGCTGATGATTTGAAATTATGAAAGAAATATCCATTCCATGTGCTGAGAACAAAGATTTGCTTAGGGCCAGAAAGGAGATGTAAGAGTGGGAGAAAATCCCCCCTTGACTTGGTAGCTAAAGGGATTCACTTCTTTTCAAGGAAAAAAAAAATGAAGTAGTCAACTTTCTCCTAAAACATCTGTACATCAATAAATGGGATCCTTCCTCTGGTCTTGCTCAATGCAGACAGAATATATCAGTTACAGCATACCCTGATTAAAAACACATTGACCTCTAAGAGAGAAAGTATTTGTCTTGTTCAGAAACAAAGAGACACATGAAAGTCTGAGAAATAACTAATGGGGATCACTAAATTGGCCAGAATGAACAGGAGTCTTACGTTTAACTACTAGAGGTGAAAACCAGAAATTTAAAAATTGCACCCCTGACGGACCTTCAGTAATTGAAAGGTCCTTCTGCTTAATTCCTTTTTTGCCACTTCCTCCCAAGGGCCTCCACCTCCAAACCTGCAGGCCAAGAGTAATTTTCTGTTGGAATCCAGCTCGGAAAAAAAAAAAAAATGCTTTCTTGCTGGATTTGGTCTTGCCTGCCACAGTGTGAGGTTTACTTTTGTGCCAAGGTTCAGCAAACATCTGAAAAGACAAGTGTATTTTGGAAGAGCTGACATCCCAAGTTATCAGGCCGTAAGCTCTTTTCTGTACCTTTCTTTGCACATTGTGAGAATAAAGTCAACTGATGACTCAAAATAAACTTTTCTAAACACTCACCCTGATTACAGTCCCTGCTGGGAAGCCCCACTCCTCAGCAGTCTGACCTTCTTGTTCAAAGCTGCCAATCAATTCCCTGGCTAAGTGCTGTCTCTCTGGAATTGAGAACACTGTTAAAATTTCAAGATTGACATTTTTGAACACCTGGGTGAGAAGCTCCTGGTGAGATTAGACACAGCAATAACAGAGTGGACGGGTGGATGGACTGAGAACCTTCAGCACTCAGGATACAGGTTCACAATGTCTTTAAAGGAATAATAGCTTCCCTCTGTGGCCAAGGGTCTTAGTGCCAATCCAGATTATGTATTCTTCCCTTTGTGTTGTGTCTGGGTGCAGTGAACCTTTTTCAATCTCCAAAAATTTTATGCTCTCCTGCCTTCAGACCCAGCATGCAATCCTAAGATGTGGTTGAAATTTTTCCTTTTCCAGACAGAAAAAGCTTGAATGGTGAAATAAATACTTTGGGAAGTTTAATAAATTTTATGCCACAAAATTACTGAAGGAAGAGTATCTGCCTCATGGAGAAAAATATAGGGTAGCCCCTAGGAATTCCAGTTCATGAGAATCAAGGAAGTCCTTGCAGAAACTGATAAGGAATTAAGTCACACTCTCTGAGCATCAGAAGGAATTCCCTCCTGATAATGCAGTACTTAGAGGAAAGAAGCACAGGTGTGTACCAGGCTAAAAGGGGAAACAAGGAAAACCGACCTTGTAGCAGAAGCATTTTCTTCCTGAATAGAATAAAAGCACAAACATATGATATCAAGAGGGCAGGGAAAGGAAAAGTATAAGCAAGGTGGAGTCCAACCCTAGAGAACAGTGAGGCGGCATCTGGATTGCAAGACAGGGGCCATTCCCAGCACGTGAGAAAGCCCGGTCAAGGTGAAGCAAGCAGGATCCAGCCCCACAGAAAAGACTGGTTCACTTAAGATGAGAAGGTTGTGACCCTTGGTCAACTCTCAGGCGTTCAAAATGAGATATCCTGTAGTTGAAGACCATTCAAGCCGAGTAGCCTACAACTGCTGTGTGTGCATTCAGTGAGTGAAATCTCATGATTTCAATGTGCACCAAATTCCAAAACTCATTATTAGATGTATGGCACTAGCGAAACCTAAGTTTTGTGATAGAACTGATTCCCCAGTTCTGCTGGCAGGAGATGCTGGTGGGTGGGGTCTGCACAAGCTGCTCTTTTGGGCTGCAGCTCTTAATCCTGGGTTGTGCCTTCCAGTGCTGCTGCAGACCCCGGAAGTTCAATATCAATTTCTTCTTCTTTCTAGATATTTCTCATTTGAGGAATGAAATCCATAGACCAGAACAAGTGAGAGCAGAATTTATTGAAGGACAGAAACGGGAACAGAACTCTTGCACTACACGAGGGATTTGCCGTCTGTGCTAGTCTGGGGGTTTATATAGCACTTGGATCACTGCTGTGGGTTCAAACTTATGCTAATTAGAATTTGGGAAGGTACTAATGCTATTGGTCAGCTCTTGAGTCCCAAGTTTCATTCGGGTCTGGCCCATTTCCATTTTCTCGCCACAGTTCAGGAAACTGGAAGTGGAGGTCCTCGATGGTGCATGCTTGCGGGTTCGGGTGCTGCAGCGCAACGGGAGCCAGCTTCTGCAGGAGGCGGCAGCCCTGTGCCCAGGGTGCTTGCCGCCTGCGGTCCAACCCACCCGGCTGCTCCTCCGCCACTTGACCGCTCCGCTGCAGGGAATAGTAGGCTGGGTGTGCGGCTTGGCAGCTGGAGAGTGTGTCACTAGGGATGCTGAGAATTACTGCCCAACAAATGAGAGACCTGGGCTACTTATGCTAATTCTAAATGATGTTTGCTGGAGAGTGGTTTCCAATTGCCCCAGCAAGCTCGGTTCTCTCTGAGCCTTGTCCTAGGTGAACATGAGTCAGCAGTAGTGGTTGTGTTTTTCTTTCCCCTGGAACCCCTCTCCACTGTGTCCTAGTGTACATTGCTTTCTGTCATTTCTAATAGTTGAGCTAAAGATATCTGGAAGTTGAAGATAACATAACAACAGGACATCGCATATCTTGCTCTCTACTGCCGTGAAGATTAAATGCAATAATCCACGTATGGCATCTAGCTATGGCGTCTAAAATACTAGTACTCATTACATAGTGGTTATTATATAATGATGATGATATTTTGAAGCATACACATCTTTCTCCCTCTTGGCTGAAAACTAAAATACCTAGAGCAATGTAAAACTACAGAGAACCCAGCATCAGCCATGAAAAAGTAGTCAAAAGTAGCAGATATTTCTGCTAGCTTTGTAGCAAGCAATTAACTCAAGAAGTCCATCAGGGAGAAAGTGGTATCATGCCTCAGGTGGTAGACAGAAACGGCATTTACAGAATGTCATGAATGTTCATTTATTTGAAGGGAGAAAAGAAACTAAAGGCAAATGAAGGCTGTGACAAAAATGGGAGCATTCCACTTAACCTCGCCTTCACCCCTGCTGAGCCCAGCACACAGCGCCATTACTCTGGTAAATCTATGGAGAAAGTCTGCAGGCTTCTGATGCAGTAGCCTCTAGGATTCTGATCACAAGCTGCCCCATAGCCAGGGATGCGCCAGCACAGCTGCGTGCTGGAATCACCTAGGACCTTCAAGAAATATTCAAGCCTGGGTCCTTTTTTCCAGAGATCCTGATTTAACTGGCAGAGTCAAACTGGAGAATCATTGAACCTGAACTCTAGGCCAAGATGAATGAACACCTAAAAGCCAAAGGTTGGCTCCGCACTCCATGGCTTCATCAGGAAAGAAACTGAAGTTCATCCATGATCTTGGCTCCCCCTCCACTCCCTCAGGCAGTCTCAGCATTGAATCGCTGGTACAGCTTTCCATGAAGCAAGGTGTGCTAGGACTCCAACAACATGGTGACCATACATCTTTCCAGCTGTCCTGCATACAAGTAAGCATCAAGCTGAGGAGGGCCTTCCTGAACAAAGACCAGAGAACAGAGCAAAGCCAGCTGGGCTCTGGAAGAAGATCTGCATCGTACATGGAGTGAGAGATACGTATGCCCAAGAGAATAAGAAATAGACCGTCCTGAAAAGGAAAAAGAGCATTTCAATGGTATCTTTTTTGTGTTGTTAAATTTTCGAGATGATCAGAATTCTTCAAGACAAAAATAGGTGATGAGACACAAAATAAAATGACAAATAACTTTAAAAAATTCACGGCATAAAAGTGGATGGTATCATTGCCCCAGATCTGCGCTGTCCTTAAGAAACTATTTACTTACACACATGATTAAAATGAATGACCTATTACAGGGAAGGATCACAACCCAGAAGTTAGAGAGCACTCAAAATTATTGATCAAATGTGAAAGCTACATTTCTCAGAAAGGCAAGATATCAGAAAATACGCCTCCTAAAATATCTCTGAAGAAAATGTCCTGCCAAAGAGAGATTCAAATAAATAATTATAAATGATATAAAATATTAGACTGTATTATCATAAATGAGGAAATGGGAACAGAAAACCTGGAAGGAAAATAAATTATGTCATCATTTTCATGTTGTATAAGGAAGACCCTACACATTGCTCATGTCAATATTAAGTATGAAAGGAATAGATGCATGAAATATGGACATATACCTTCTACATTACTAAAGAAAGGTAGCACAAAACTTGATATTTTATATAAAAGAATAAGAAATTGCAAAAAAAAAGTATTTTAAATGGTGAAAGAATAAATAAGCCTGCACATATTAGGTATAGTATTCCTTCCAATCCCATTGACAAAGTCTCTCAGGTGGGATTATAAATGTACACATGTGTGTGTATAAGAGACACCTCTAAAACACAGTGACCCAGTTTGTAACAGTAAAGGAACGGGCAACAACAAGCAGAGGTGGACCCCAGAAGTCCAACCAGGCATAATTCAAACTAAAAGAGCATTACGAGACATCAGAGTGCAATTCTGATTTTTATAATAAAATAATCTAAAGCAAAGATATATATCAGCACAGATATTTGTACACCCAATAATACAGCCTGGGATCAAGACAAAAATTATTAGCAGCATGTGGGAAAATAGAGGAACTAAAGATGGAGGGGAGCTTTAGAAGATCGTGTGTGTGTCTGTGTGTGTGTGTGTGTGTGTGTGTGTGTAGAAAGAGAGAGGGAGGGAGGGAAAGGGGAAAGAGAATAAAGAAGATATAGCATAAGATCCATTCCATTTGTCTCTAAACAAAAATATTGACCAGTTGAAAGAGGCAACTGCAGCAGCAGAGAGATCAAGATCAAGAACACACAGGAAGGGTGGTGACAGCAGCCACAAAAGGGACTGGAAATCTAGAGAGCGTATTGTGCCTTCACAGTCCTTGTGGGAAACGTCTGAGCACCTGGACCTCTCCTGTTCCTCTCCCCGTGAGCAGGTACCAAGCTCATTCCCAGCATCGCTTTGTGATCAAAGTAAAAGATTCTCCGTCCTCTCCCTTCTCCCCAACACGCTGATGTCAGTGAGGCCTTGGGAAGTGAGGTCTGCAGCCACCAAGAAGCTGATCAATGCAACTACTGTACTATCTGCTTTGACCTTGTTCAGTGTTTTTCTGTGAGCTTCTAATGAATTGCACTTTCTGTCTTAAAAATGCTGATTCCTTCTACATCTCCTCACATAAATAACTCGAAGTTTATGCAATCATCTTCCTACAGTCACAGCACTCAATTTTTGAATTAAAACCTTAAAAATAGGCACAGAGTATAGCTCAGTAATAGAGCACTTGCCTCATATGCATGAAACCCTTGATTCAATTCCACACACCATAGGAAAAAATTAAATTCCATTGACTAGAATTTGCATTAGAGTTATGCAATTGCTTTGAGATCCTATTTCAGTTACTTTGGATATATATACACAGAGGTAGAATTGCTGGATCACATGATAGTTTTTATTTTCTCTGGTCCTGTTTGTTTATTTTGGCAGTACTGGGGACCAGACCCAGAGGCTCATGAGTGCTAGGCAAGTGCTCCACCAATGCGCTATACCCAGCCCTGGCGTGTTCATGGATGTAAACTTATTGCTAAATGCATCAGCTTGTGTAAATTGGACAGCTCTTCCTACTTCACCCATATCTCCAAAAAATGCCTTTTTAAAAATCCAGCATGTTAGCTGGGCGTGGTGGCGCACGCCTGTAATCCAAGCGACTTGGGAGGCTGAGTCAGGAGGATCGCGAGTTCAAAGCCAGCCTCAGCAACTTAGCAAGGCCCTAAGCAACTCAGTGAGACCCTGTCTCTAAATAAAATACAAAATAGGGCTGGGGTGTGGTTCAGTGGCCAAGTGTCCCTGAGTTCAATCCCTGGTTCCAAAAAAAAAAAAAAAAAAAAATCCAGTATGTTAAATTTTAAGTATAAAATCATTAGTATAGCTTCCTGATATAAAGAATTTGACATTTAAAAATAAAGAAAAACAATTGCTTTAGCCAATTTTAATGACCTTTCAAATTGGAATTTGGTTAAAATTAAAACAAACTTTAGGGCCTGGGGCTATTATAGCTCAGTGGTAAAGTGCTTGCCTAGCATGTGTGAAGCCCAATACCACAAAAAGCTTTTAAAACAAAATAAAATAGAATGATAAAACTGAGTAGAAGTATATTTTCTCAAATAAGCATATCCTTATTGACAGCACAGAACTGAAGTAATGATACTAGAATTTAATTTTTTCAGGGAATTTTGTACAATGAATTTTTTTAAGTTCTCATATTTCATATCATCTGATCAATAATCCTCTGAAAAAGGAAGAGTCTTATCTTTCTGAAAATAGAAAAGTACCTAAAAACAATTATCTTTTCGATCAGTTAATGTCTTGCCAAATATGGTCCAGTTGGCATGAGTTGCACAATTTGGGGTGTTGATGGGTGGTGGGGGGCAAGGGGGGGGGAAAGGGGTGAGAACTATGATTTTGGGTTGCCTTCTCTGTGAGCCACCAACTGTCAGCACTAATGAAGGGTTAGTCAACACCGCTGATTAGTTCAGCCAAAGAATTTGGGGCTTGATTCTTCATGCAATCTGATTTTAAAAATGTCTAAATATTTATCAGCTAAACATCAGTGTCAATGCAGAGGAGTGAGGGCCTCTTGACCCAAGGAGTAAGTTACCAAGATCAGCAGTAAGACACCATGGTGCATTCAATGGTAAGTGCTGGTTCTGCCAGCTTCATTACTCCTGATTCAGCTTTAGTCCTAACCCTGGGCAGATCATCTGACCCTACTAATGTCCCCGTCACCACATCTTGAGTTAGCGTTTTCACAAGTCACAGCCTCTTTCAGTTCAGTTCAACTCTGGGCTGAATTTTTCTCCCAGCAAAGAACGAAAATTTCTGTTTGAACAACATATGAGACAGAACTCTGCTGTCCACTCTGAGAGCTCCTGGCCTTGTGACTATTGTGCTCTTGATAAGTGGAACAAACTGAACAGTGTCTTAAGATAATAAAGCAATCAAAAGTAATCAATAAGACAATAATTAATAAGGTAACCAGAATCAATAAGGTAATCATAAAAGACATGCTGGATTTTGAAACTTGGTGTAGTATAAAAAAATAAGGTAAATTATCTTACTAATAGTTTTTCATATTAATTACTTGCTGAGATATTTTGTATGTATTTGGTTAAATAAAATATATTAATATAAATCTCACCTTGTTTTAATATTTCTAATGTGACTTCTGGAAAATTTTTAATTGCTTAAGTGGCTTCAATTATATTTCCAATAATGCTGTGAGAGGTACTCTTGACTCTTCCTGTGAAGGCAACACCCCTCAGTTAAATTCTAATCTATGTTAGGAATAAACAGCTTTCAAAGAATTAAAGTGTAGCAAAATATGTCTAATCCAAAATATTAACTGAAGACACACCTGTTATCCATGATCATTTTAAAGGCACATTAAAATTTTGTCAGGGCTCAGTTTATTGCCATGATATTACTTTACACAGAGGTGGAAAAGAATAAGACTGTTGAATTCCATGGCACACAGAGTACCTATTCAGAATTCTTGGATGCAAGTAACAGAATCCACCCTGAATGTCTTAAGCTGAATAGTGATGGATATAAATCACCCCCCAGAATCACCAGAAGACCTAGAACAACAGACTCAAGGCTACATTTTCAAAAACATGAATACTTCTGCCAGTAAAATGGAAGCTCGTTGCTGAGCTTGTTCATATTATTTACTTGGAAGCAAAGTTCCCTTAGAGAATATCTGCCAAGCTTAAGTCAAGGCCAGTGTCCCAGCAGGCAACAAGTTTGGAATCTGAGTTTTTAATTCTGTTAGCAATTTGGGGTCACATCATGGGAATTTGGCCTCAAATTGGAAGGGTATCAAAAAGATGATGATTGGCCACCAATTTGAAAATCATCTACTACATGGAATAAACTTCTTTTCATAAGCACAAGTCTTTTTTAGATCTTTGTCATTTTCCTTTGTAATATAGAATTAACCCTAAAACATTGTGTGTGGGAAGGTAAACTGGTATAACCTCATCAAAAAGCCCACATTATGAATGATTCCATTAATCTGAAGGATGGGAAAAGGCAAAATTGCCTTAGGGTAAGAGATAGCAGGAGATTGCTTGCATGTGCCGGGGAGGATGGGGTGGGGGGCTGTCAGGAGGAGCTTCCTGACAGATTGGTTCTACACTGACTGAAGTCATGGCTCCACCTGTGCTTGCGTTTGTCAAAACTCCCCAAATTGTATACTTAATGCTCAGTACATTTTCATGTATATATATTTAATTCAGTGAAAAAGTTTCAAATATAGGATGAACAGCTTTATAAGCTTTAGCTTAGCCTTCCAGTTAATATGATTCTCAATATAGAACCTTCTTTCAGGTAGCAGCCCATGCCCTTTAGGACTCCTGCAGCCCACAAGCCCATGAGCCTCCGAAGTTTCCAGCACTAGAAGGCACATATAGTAAGTCAAAGGCAAGGGGTGAACCACTGACGAAAAAAGAAAAAGGTGTGAGACTCAGATTATAGGCGGCTGCCGCAGCTGCCAGAACCACCCAGAGACATGAGAATACCTATAACTAAGTTCACGTTCAACTCTCCAGGAGCATCCTTTTACTATCTATCTGCCTAGCATGTCTTCCCACCATTCTCCTTGTTGGTCCAAATCCACTCAGAAATAGTCACTCCTGGTCCTGTTATGGCAAATCAAAATGCCCGGGAAGGTAGGTAAAACGCAGGCTCAGTACCAAGCCTTCCAGCACCCTGCATGCTTTTTTTTTTTTTAAATCACACTTTTAATTTGCTGGTGGAAATTGGTGTGGGACCAGTATTTTCTTTGGCATTTGTCTGAAGTAGATTCGTTATTACTGAAATCCTTCCGTCTTTCTGAGCTGCTTCTTTCCTGCTCCCCTGGTCACAGCAGCCTCTGGATGGCTCTTCTCCTTTTCTACCCATTGGTAATTCTGGGTCACCAGTTTCTCCAGCTCTCAGTATGGGTCATAGGTCAGAAAGGGAACCCGAGAAGCTAATCAGTACATCATCCTTTCGGTCATGAGTTCTCCCCTCTGTCTGCCTCTTCTCTACACCTTTCCCAGTCTTCCCAGACTTGTTTTATATTTAATGTCTAGGGTTTTTAATTGTGTTGAGCAGGAGGACTGGGGGAAACGATTGCTTCATCTTCTTAGAAGAAAACCTTCCCCTGTGTGCATTTTATTGTACCATTCATCACTCCAAATTGTGGTGGCTCACTTACCCACGTCTCCCTTTATCATGCACTTTTGCCATGATAATGCTGTAGAATAAACCACCTTGAAATGCAGTGATTTAAAACTATGGACATTTATGTGTCTCCTGGGCTGTGGGTGGTGATTCAGGCTGACAATTCCTCTGAGCTCAGCTGGGCTCATTCACATGTCTGATGGTCGACCAGCTGTCTGCTAGGGTCACTTGGCTCTTTCCATGTGTTTTTCATATTCTTTCTTAAGAGCAAAGATAGAGTCTTATTCATCCTTATATTCTTAGAATTTAAGATGCTAAAAGTCACTAAGTGCTCAATAAATGTTAGTTTGTATGAATGAATGAACAAAATATACTTGCCAACCAGCTAGAGATGGGAAGGAGGACCTCTTGGCCTCTACAGTCTATTTCTTTATAAATTTGGGTCTCTACTACCTAGAGAGATGTCAGTAATATACTTTGTATCAGAAACTTTTCTACTCAGGAGATTCTAGAAGCATTTTTTTCAGGAATTTTGACGATTTATTATAAACTTTCTCATTCTGCATCCCACTCCCTACCTAGAAGATCTTGTCTGTACCAACAGTGAGCATTAGACCTGTTCGGGAATTTCAAAGTAAGCAACATTGCTTCCAAACTTGCAAGACTTATCTCATTTTCTATTAGCCTGGTTTCTAGACTGGAATGGAATGGAACCTTGCTACTCATGAGACTTGGGTTTGCTCCGCACCCAAATGTTTCCCAGGCTCTCCAATGCTCTCTTCTTCCACCTTGTTCCAAGTGAATCCCCACCTTGTTCACACCACAAAGGACACTATTACCTTGAAATGAATCACACCTCTGGTGCTTCCTCTTCTCCCCACTGACTATACGAACACACACCTCAGCTATCCCTAGACATGTCCTTGGGTCTTTCACTGGAAAGATGCAATCTTTATAAACCAGTTTTCAGAAAATAGATGGTCAATCCTAAGATTACAGCATCCTCTTCTTTTGAACTGGTGTGAATGAAACTAAAATTTCCTTTGATGCAATCGTAGACATTTCCAATGATGAACTGTACCACATTCACAGCAGAAGCTATGACATTTCTCTCTACGTTTGAAGTCAATGCCACCTTGCCCTCCTGCTAAATGTCACTCTGTGCCTATGACAAGGTAATTTATGATCCCTCTAGAAATCTCCAATTTTCTTTCCAAATGAAATGGTGTGTGGTAAGACAGGCTTAGCGGATTGTGGCAGAGGCTATTTGAAACAGCTACCTGTTGGTGAACACATGTACACACACACACACACACACACACACACACTTGCTGTAAAGCAGTCTTATGTTCTCATTGTTAAATTTCAAGAATGCCTGGAATATTGGTAGTCACTACCAAGCTGTTGTTTAAAACAACCTCATCTTATTGGAGAGAAGTCGCCTTATTCAGATCGAAAAGAAAATAAATATGCAGGTTGATTATGCTCCAGCAAGGTCATGTGTTTTCTGCTCTCCCTTGTGTAAAAGGAACAAAACAAATAGTAGAAAACAGAGTGAACATGGGAAGAGGGTTCCTTGCTTCCTCTTCCTACTTTTACATGTCTGATCTATTTCGAGCCTACCCGTTGGACATAATGAGTGATTTTTAAAAAAACAAATGAAGTACTCACAAAGACCCAGTTAGGGAATCCATGATTATTGCAAAACAAAACAAAACACATCTATTATGGAGCACTGACCGGCAGGGGTTTTCATTCAGTGACTTACCAATAAATATTTAATGAATAGCTGTTATGAATAAATGTGCTGAATTTGGTAAGGGGAAACAAGAATAAATCAGGGTAAAAGGAGTTTGGAACTGCTAGAGAAGACAACAACAAGGATAGAGAGATGATGGTAATTGACAGATGATACAGACATAGATTAGCTATAGATAAAGATAGATGGATGGAGAGAGAGTCGGGGAAAGAATATACACAAGAGGAAAGAAGAATGTTTAAATAATGAAGAGCAAATGCTGGACTGAGGGACAGATTTCACATGGCCACCTGTGGGAAGTCGTGGTTTAGGATCTGGAAGGGGGAAGCAGAAATCATTTAGACAGTTAGTGCTCTTTTGGAGGGGCCAGTCGGAGTTAGAAGGAGCAGAAAAGGCATAAAAGTACACAAAGCAGGAAAGTGAAGAAATCTCTTGGAGAAGGGAGGTAGGTGAATTTGGTAGAAGCATGGAGAATATGAGAGGATTGCAAGAAAAATATTTAGCAATGTCATTCAGGGAACTTGCAATCCAGGGGTGCAGCATTCTATACAAAACCAATGTCCTAGTAAACATTAGTATTTTTAAAAACTTAAGAATATATTCTGCAATAATCCTAATACTTTTTGGGTATGATTCCAAAAAAACAGCACAAGGTTTTCCTCTGGATACTTTGGTGATGCATATATATTTTTCCAATCGTACCAAAAATTATATAGCTGTGCCAGAGCAAATAACAAAGGTTAAATAAGAAAATAAGCATACACAGCAAATGGGTAGGGAAAAGAAGTCAACATTGATCTAAAAGCCAAGAAGCTATCTGAAGAATTTCTGGTCTGTGCTATATTTTACCCTGTTGGGAAAATTGGAAGAAATAGCACTGTAGCTTCTAGAACTGGGCAGATGTGTTTTTTACTGCAGTTTCATCTGTTTTACCAGCAAAACCAGAACAAAGAGACCATAAACCTCCCCATACAACCGTGTTCTTTGGAAGGGTATGTAAATGGAACTATAAAACATTGCACGCAAAGCTGATCCTTGGCAGCGAGTCAAGATCTCTCCATTTCCAAATTAAATGGCACGGCCTCTCCAAGAACGGGAGGCGAGGGGACAATCGCAAGACTGCCCCATCACTCCTGCAACCACCAGCCAGATGGTCTTAAAAGCCGAATGCTCCACACATGAGTAAGTCGCTGCTCTCCGTGAGTTACTTTGGGATCTGCAAAGTGGAACCTGAGCTGTCCACACTCCTGGGATATGTTCCATGGTGCGTCAATCTTAGAGTAAAATACGCCCCAGCTTATTCAACATTTTACTTAAAGAAAAACCATGATGACAAAAGCCCTAAAGAGCATGCTTAGCAAAAGCGTAATGTAAACCTTAGCAGGCACAGGGAATCTAGAATCTCAAATCACGTGTAAGAGCATCTTTCCTTTTGAGGTGAAGAACAATTGACCAATACCAGGTGCTCATAAAAAGGACCGCTCCCAACAGCAGAAGCTCTGGAAGCAATGCAGCTTTAACACAAGACAGATTCTCAAGCTGAAGTCTAGTTATAAAGACACAGGGCCCAGGAACCTGGGCAGTCCTGAGCATCTGATCAGAACGTTCGGGTTATTACCACCAGCATCCTGGTGCCTGGTCATCGATTCCAGACCTGACAGTGCAGCAGCCCCTGAGCTGCCAGGGCACCTCGCCCTTGAAGGTCAAAGAACATGCATTTTCTATGCTATTTTTAGAGCTGTGTCACAGAGGGACATGGTGAAGGACTGAATTGCAGCTTCTAGGGTTCCATTTGTCAAATAAAAACACACACAGGACCATCTTCTGAAGAAGCAATCTCACAACTGGGTCTAAAGCCTGGGTTCAGAACCTAGCTGTCCTTTATTCCTCAGGAGAACACACAGCCCTTCTCCTGGGGAAGGAGTGGGTCAGTCCTGTCTCTTCAGAGTTTTCTACAGGGTTCTTCCTTGATGGTTTCAAAAGATTTGCTCTCTCCACCATGACTACAGCACTTACACCACCGCTACTGCCAGCGGAGACTCCTCGCGCTTTCTTCTTCCCTCTGGCAAGGAACCGTAGGCTCCCACCAAGGCAAAGTCCAAGCCTCCCCTCCTGAGAGTCAGGGTCAAGAAGTGGAAGATGGCCAGGTGTGGTGGTGCACGCCTGTAATCCAAGCGACTCTGGAGGCTGAGTCAGGAGGATCACAAGTTCAAAGCCAGCCTCAGCTACTTAGCGAGGCCCTAAGCAACTCAGGGAGACCCTGTCTCTAAATAAAATACAAAATTGGGCTGGGGATGTGGCTCAGTGGCCGAGTGCCCCTGAGTTCA
>JAJEJO010000869.1:475657-497360 GCA_020662805.1 Glaucomys volans
AAAAAAAAAAAAAAAAAAAGAAGTGGAGGATGCTCCTGGTTTCTTCCAACCCTGAGGCCTACCTCACATCCTGCCCATTTTAGAGTGATTGCCAGGACAATGTCTAGGTCCTACTGGGAAAACCCACCATCACATAGGAGGGGAGGGCTATGCCCTCAAGGCCTCAAAAATCCATCCCAAAATAATAAGGCTTGGGGACATGTTTCTGGGTAGAAGTCAGTGGGCCGTTGTACCTTGTTTATGATCAATTGTTCGTTCTCCATGAACTGCACATTTGTAGCTATCTTTCCACTAGGTGAGCTCATTCTCGAACCTTCCGTTTATTTAATATTTATGTTCTGTTATGGACAAGGCCCCTGTGAGAGGCTGAAGGGTGGAGTTATAGAACTGTAAGCAATGCCCCTGTCCTCAGGCACACATAATTTGGTGAGGAAGGTAAAACATACATAAAAATACTTCTGAAATTAAGGGAGTATGGCTTAGTAGAAGGTTAAAATATGCAAAAGCTGACCTTGGAAAAGAAAGAGGGAACATCAGAGTCTGTGGGTCTCCCACAAAGGCCCTGTAAGGTGATCCAGAAAGCACCCGGGGTGCCTCCTTTCAGGTTTGGATAGATCAGAAAGAAGCCAAAACATTCAAAAGTAAAGCAAAAGCAGAAGTTTCTAAACTTAACATCTACAAACTAGTGTCTCAAGACTTTTGCTGGTACCCATAGTGTCATAGCCAAAGAATATAAGGGCAGACAGAGAGGTGATAGAAAGATCAGGAAGGTAGAAAGTCAGTATAAACCTATTGGCCAGAGTTCTGTGGAAACAGAACCATTTGCTGAGAACTCCATCCTTTTCCTATCCAGAAACCACCAGGAAGAAATGCCTGGAAGTAACTTGGAGAATAGAAGGTCTATAAAGATGTATGGGGTATCATTAAGAAGTGGGGGAGAGCCTGTAGAAATCCCTGTAGGTAATCACCTCACTCTCGTGGAAAGCTTCGGGTGTAGACCCCATAGAGGGCATGGGCGTCCATGATTCCTCCACTCCAGCTGGCTCTTCTCTCACACATTGTGGTAAAGTCTGTCTTCCAAAGGACACTGAAGTGTTGACCTTGGATATTTAACTGTCTATTGATATGACCATTCCATGACCTTGCCTAGTTTGGAAAAAAGACAAATAGTCATCTCAGGTAACCAAAGATGGGTCAGAATTTGGGCAATGTAAATCTTATACATGGCTCTAATTCTGATAGTTGGTGAGATGTTGAGTTACTCTATTTCAGGTTATTAAGAAAATGGGGAATATATTAGTACTCTCACCCCTGTGCAAATAGGTGTTTCCTCCCATGTGAACATTAATTAACCAAAGAATTGATGGCACTTTGATTTCAAAAAGAATTGATTTCCTATGTTAAGAAAAAGAAACTTGAATGTTTAGTAGAGCATCTCCAGTCAGCTCTGTTGCCAAACACTAAGGATTCTAAGCCAATGCCCTGAGACATTAAAAGGAGTATGCGCCCGAAAAAGGTCATTTTGGGTAAACTTATTTCTATTCATCCCCATTCCTTTGAGAGTAACTATCATGCACAATTCAACTGACAGAGAAAACTTAACGAAAAAATCTTTATTCCCTAAAGCTTTAATATCTTCATTTTGCCTTAGCCTCTGTTTCCAAAGCCATAAATTCCAGAACATCTCCGTCAAGGCTAGGGCCAAATTTTGTCTCTCCTCTGACTGTCACCTAGAAGGTGGCTCCTCTTCAGGCTTCTATTATCCATATGACAAGAGGGGAATATTTCATGGTAGTTAGGCAATAAAAATCAAAAGAGAATCAATTTCTGAGAGTTCCTATGGCACAGTTTGACGGTAACTCTCCTCTACAATGAACCAGGTAAGTATCCTTATTCCTATAATAGCAGAACCAATAGCACCCAAGCATTGGGGAGCAGGTTCCCATCCTGGAAGTCAGCAAGAGCTCATATGAAGATTCAGGCTGAAACCTGACAATTCTGCGCTCTAGAGGAGCTTTTTCCACCACATGGTAGAGGGTTCAAGGAATTTTTCTTTTTAACATGGACTTGAGATATCTTAAAAGCATGAAATCACACTAGGAAGAGGCCTCAGAGCCTCATCCCAACCCACTTGTGCACAAACCTCTTCTAAAACATCCTGGGGGAAAATGGTCTTCCAGTTAATTCCTAACACCCTCATTTAAGAGAACTTACCCCCCAAAAACCAGCCTGTTGCCCTGTTGGTTTGGAGTTGTTTGGTCAAAGGAGCTTTGTAAAAGTAATGTAGGATACTAGAAAGTGCACGAACTTTGAAGTTAGAAGCACTTGGGTTTCATTCCTAACCTTGGGTTCATTGTTTGTCCTCATTTATTGTCTAAAAATAAAAAGCTATCATCACCTTGTATCTCACAGGTCTGATAATCATTGAAAGTGAGCTGAGCAATCTGTAAAGCATTTCTCCTGTTTGCACTTAAGACAGGATGCCTTCAAATCACCAGAGGTGTCTGTGCTTGAAATAAACAACGAATAATTTGTATCAAGAATTTTTTTTGGAGATGGGGGTCACTGCTTTCCAGTCTGGCCCCAAAGTCCCGGGGATAAGCAATCCTCCCACCTCAGCCTCCCAAGTAGCTAGGGTTACGAGCACACCCCCCCATGCCCAGTTAATATAGTTGTTGGAACTTTCCCTGGGATGCTAAAGGTGCTGCCTTTTGTAAATAGCAAAGCGTAAGACAAGTCATGGAACTAGAGGAGAACAGAGCCTGCTCAAGACTGCTGCAAAGCTTTACAACAAGTTCTTATTTCCGATCAATATTTTCTACATTACCCATTATTACTTTGCATATGAATTTGAAGGATTACTTAATTTTGTGGTAACAAAAGAATTGGGGGACAATTTGTGAAGATACCATGGGTTTGGGGAGCATTATGAAATCTTTGGGAAAACGTGTCTCCAAGTCAGACGTGACCCACTCATTTCCTGATTCCCAGGTGTGCCTCCACAATCTGCTCTGCGGTCCTGCTGTCAAATGCCATCTTCATGGCATGAGTCCAGCCATGAATATAAAAGGATGCCATTCTCTTTATTCCAACTCTTAGAGTAGTTTTGAGGGTTTTACTGAGAAATGTGTATAATCATAATTCATAGGGTGCTTCAGTCATCCCAAGTGGTTAATGATTGGTCCTTGCCTTTCTTCCAGAGGTTGACCTCTAAGGATTCTTGTTGAGCAAATTTTGCATTATGGTGGATCATTATGGCTTACTGTAAATACACACGTTAAATCTGTGCTGTTTTGAGTTTAAGGACATTTTGATGCTTCCACTTATTCCATCACCCTCAAGAGCAGCACATGTATTTTTCATACCCCTACACCTTAAATGAACCCAAAACTTCACAGCTCACAGACATGGATCTGGTCTCAGTAGTGTGCATCTACCAGATGAATATGACAGAAGGTCTTCAATGGCAAGGGACCGAACATCAAACTCAAAATTGCTTAGCACAATAAAAACCATTTCATTTAATCAGAAGCCTGTGGAAGAAATGGTTCCATACTTTGAGAGAGTTGCTGACCCAATAGTTTCATTATGTGAGTAACTTCATTGAGATTCTTAATATTATTTTGTTTGAATATCATTAGCATCTTTGTCTCACCCCAAGACCACTCCTCACAGGCTGTCAGAAGCCCATACAGTTCCAGAAATAGGACTGTCAACAAGTTCTTCTTGTGCTTTTTTGAGGCAAGGAACTCTTTTCCCAGCAGATATGCCTCTTTTGTCTTTGGCCAGAACTGGACATCGTAAATAACCCTAATCCAATTATCTACCAGAGAAATGAGGCTATTGCTGTCCCTCAGCGTCCTTGAGAATTGGTTCCAGGATCTTCCTCACTACCAAAATCTGCAGATGTGCAAGTCCCTTTATAAAATGACAAAGTATCTGTATGGAATCCACACTTTCATGTACTTCAAATCATATCGAGATTACTTGTAATACCCAAAAGAATGACAATGCTATGTAATTAGTTGTTCATCTGCATTCTTTAGGGAATATGGCATACATATGCAGTACTCATACCATTTTTAAAAAATATTTTCAATGTGTCAGTTTCAATGTAACTGTTTAATGTTGAACCCCTGGATACTGAGGGCCAATTGTACCATGATGAGATTAATGAGAATGCACGTGTTGTTGAGACCCAGCCATCTTTCCCACACTCCAGGCTGTATGCAGAAAGCAGCTGTGCAAAGAGACCTACAGACCTGTCAATAAGGGAAAGGGGAAATAAATAGTGGGTAGTCAACCAATAGTGTCCAGTGTACTAGCTGGGAAGAAGGAGTTGGAATTTTAATGGTTTTTAACCAAATTAATTCATGTTTGAAAAATGGAGAAATTAAAACAAAAGACAAACTTTCTTACACCATGCCTTCAAAGTTAGGGGGACACTATTGAACTCTTAAAACTATTTCTCAAATATAATTCTGATGAGGACCTCGCCCTGGACATAATCCACAATTCCACCATATTTCTTGATTCATTAATTTAAGGGAACATCTAATTGTGTCCTATTCTGACAGCAGATTTAACTCTCTCATATCATACCAGGCTTTCCCTGACACCTAAGGCCAGTATGTTGTCTACCTTTTTGCTTTTAAGTACTTATATAATTTTGAATAAATCAACATCACCATTACATTTGTTGTAGCAACTCTAGGAAACATCTCTTGATCCTTAGGTTGTCATGACTGATCATATTCATGTATGTTCTAGGCCCTAACCAACTCCCCTGCTGTTTGATTATGAAAGTAAACAATGAATTGCATGTTGGGCATTGTTTCTCTGAGTTCTGTTGACTGCAGGGTCAAGTGGTTAGACAGCTTCAATCCAAAGGCATTTATACTTCAGCTCTTAAATTTTCTCCTTTAGCATTTATTGTACAATGTTTTCTCTGTACATCCCATGAGTCAGATGCTTATCCCCAAACTCAGTCCTCGATATTACTCATCTTTTCTCTTTGCTGTTTTTTTTCTTTCTTTAGCTAGTACGATTTCCTCAAATTTATATGCCAACAGTATAAGTGGAATTTATATATTTTCTAATGTTTTTAATTTTTAAAAGACCTAATTTTCATTCTCTAACTAGTTCATATTTAATGTGTCATCGGACCTTATTTGTAGAAATAATATTTTCTTAATTACTTCTGAGGGTACTGAGTTATTATTAGACGATTGCTTCTATATGTTAAATTATTTTAATTTCTGTTGAGGTCATTTTACCCCTTTTAAATTTTCATTTATTTTTTTTTCCTGTTATGTTGAAAATTTACCTCTCACTGGCTGATTGTTCTTTGTATGTGGGTAAGAAATCCATCATTGGGCTTCATTTTAGAGTCCATTGACAGGTAGTCTGGTGCAAAATACCTCCTTTTCTCTATTAAGCAGTTTCACAGTTCAGACTGGCTCTTCTGATATTTACCAAGTCACTTATTCAATTTCTTTAGACAAAAATCTTCCTTGTAAAAAGGCATAAGTACTTGAATGTTTAACATGCTGCATTTGGCATAGGTAAACGGCAATGGGAAACAATCATTTTATACAAAGATGTCCCAGTATGTCACCTTACTTAAACTCAACATGTCATTCTTACCTTCCTTCGTGCCTGATGCATTGGGATCCAGAGAGTCTCTAAAGCAATGATTCTTGACTGCACTTCAGAATTGTCTGTTGCTTATTAATAGATTGCTGGAGCTCATCCCAGGGTTTGCACTCAGCAGAACTGGTGTAGGCCCGAGAGTCAGAGTTTCTAGCCAGTATACAGAGGGCAATGATGCAGCTGACCCAGGAACCTCACTGGAGAAGCTCTGCTCCAGGGTTCCCTTGATGCTGACAGCCCCATGTTTTGGGACCCAATTTCCTTCACTATTTCCAACGATCATCTGCCTCTCCTTTTTTCCCATCTTTCACAGCTGAAATCTCTTTTCTGCTCATGGTACACCACCCAAATCCTATGTTGAAGATATTATTTTGTTTTGTTTCTGTTTGATTATTTTAAATACTATCACTTTTAAAACTTTTATTTTTTATTATTTGTTCTTTTTAGATATACATGACAATAGAAGTTATTTGGGCATATTGTACATACATGAAGTATAACTTATTCTAATTAGGACCCTATTCTTGTGGTTGTACATGATATGGAGTTACACTGGTGGTGTATTCACAAACAAGGATAGGAAAGTTATGTTCAATTAATTTTACTGTCTTTCCTATTCCCATCCCTGCCTCCTTTCCTTTCATTCCCCTTTGTTTAACCCAATGGACTTTTACTCTTCCCCTCCCGACCCTCCCTTGTTGCCAGTTAACATTCACATATCAGAGAGAACTTTCAGTCTTTGTTTTGGAGGGTATTGACTTATTTCACTTAGCGTGATAGTCTCCAGTTCCATCCCTTTACCAAAATATGCCATAATTTCATTCTCTTTATGGCTGAGTAATATTCCATTGTGTATATATACCGGTTTCTTTATCCATTCATCTGTTGAAGTACACCTAGTTTGGTTTCATATCTTGGCTATTGTGAATTGAGTTGCTATAAACATTGATGTGGCTGCATCACTGTAGTATGCTGATTTTAAGTTCTTTGAGTATAAACCAAGGAATGGAATAGACTGGGTCAAATGGTGGTTCCATTTCAAGTTTTCTAAGGAATCTCCATCTGCTTTCCAAAGTTGGTTGTACCAATTTTCTGTCCTGTCAGCAATGTATATCTTTTTCCCCACATCCTTACCAACATTTATTGTCACTTCAAAAACTTTTCGAGAAAAAGCATATAAATATATGTTCTCACTGCTTTGCTGAGCAAAAGTCTTTGTCTTCTACTTTGACATGTCAGTATGCCCCAGTACCAGCCAACCTTTGCTGGGATCTTACTCTTCTGAGTGTTCATAGCTCTCACTACTAACCACAATCTCAAGTTAAATTAAAAGATTCTAGTTATACAAATGTCATGCATCTGACAATACAGAAAAGGTGGTAATTTAAGAATAGAAGATATTTTTAATAACTCAAAAACAAAATGTGCTCTATGTGGACTTGAAGTTTGCCAAATCAGCTTTCCTTTTATGTCACTCAGAAAGTCTACATGTTATTGGATCCTGATGATGAACATTACATGAGTGGAAATCACATCAGTCACCTCTGGAATAGTGTGGTTAGGAAGCAGAGGGCCATTCTTTACCCACTTTTCACATAGTCTAGGTTCATACAAAGTGCTCTGAGGCCCTCAAGGAGGAAAGATCCACAAGATGGAAGGAAGCCAGGTCCTTGAATGACTGACCACAAGGAAAGGCAACAGTTGGTGTCCCAGCCGCTGAAAGCTGTGCCTTTAGATTACAGCAAACTACTTTCCCTTATTAATAAATTAGGTGATGAAAGAAAGTCCCTCTTGAGTCTCTAAATATGTCTGGAATAAATGAACTTTGCACTGGGTGCCATCTATATGGATCTCTGTTTTATGAAAGACACAGATCTATGTGCAATTTCACCATAAAATGTATTAGAATTCTTTATATATCCTAGAGATTAATGCTTTATCTGAGATGCATGTGGTAAAGATTTTCTCCCAATCTGTAGGCTCTCTCTTCACATTATTGTTTCTTTTGCTGAGAAGAAGCTTTTTAGTTTGAGTCCATCCCATGTATTGATTCTTCATTTTACTGCTTGCACTTCAGGGGTCTTCTTAAGGAAATCAAATTCTAGACAGATATGGTGAAGATTTAGGCCTACTTTTTCTTCTAGTAGGTGAAGGGTCTGTTTCAGTGCCTAAATCTTTGATCCACTTTGAGTTGAGCTTCATGCAGGGTGAGAGATAAAGGTTTAATTTCATTTTCTTACATATGGCTTTCCATTTTTACCAGCACCATTTGTTGAATAAGCTATCTTTTCTCCAATGAATGTTGGCACCTTTGTCTGGTATGAGATAACTGTAATTATGTGAGTTTGTCTCTGTGTCTTCTATTCTGTACCATTGGTCTACATATCTGTTTTGGTGCCCATACCATGCTGTTTTTGTTACTATAACTCTCTAGTATAGTTTAAGGTGTGGTATTGTTATGCCTCCTGCCTCATTTTTCTTGCTAAGAATCCTTTGTCTATTCTGGGTCTCTAAGATTTCCAAATGAATTTCATGATTGCTTTTTTCTAGTTCTATGAAGAATGTCATTGGGATTTTAATAGAAATTGTATTAAGTACGTATAACACTTTTGGTAGTATAGCCATTTTGACATGTTAATTCTGCCTATCCAGGAACATGGGAGGTCTTTTCATCTTCAAAGGTCTTCAATTTCTTTCTTTATTGTTCTGTAGTTTTCATTGTAGAGGTTTTTCATATCTTTTGTTAGATTGATTATCAAGTATTTTATTTTATTTTATTTTTTGAGGCTATTGTGAATGGAAAAAAAAAACAAATAACCTGATCAATAAATGGGCTAAGGAAACTTAACAGACACTTCACAGAAGAAGAAATGTAATCAATCAACAAATATATGAAAAAACATTCAACATCTCTAGTAATTAGAGAAGTGTAAATCAAAACTACTCTAAGATTTCATCTTCAGTCAGAATGGCAATTATCAAGAATACAGACAGTAAATGTTGCCAAGGATGTGGGGGGAAAAGGTACACTCATACATTGCTGATGGGACTGCAAATTGGTGCAAACCACTCTGGAAAGCAGTATGAAGATTCCTCAGAAAACTTGGAATGTAACCACCATTTGACCCAATTATCCCACTCTTCAGTTCATACCCAAAGAACTTAAAATCAGCATACTATAGTAATGCAGCCAGGTCAATATTTATCACAGCTCAATTGACAATAGCTAAACTATGGAACCAACCTAGGTGCCTTTCAACAGATGAATGGATAAAGAAAATGTGGTATATATACACAATGGAATATTACTCAGCTTTAAAGAAGAAGGAAATTATGGCATTTGTTGGTAAGTGGATGGAGTTGGAGAATATCATGCTTAAAGAAAGAAGCCAATTCCCCCAAACCAAAGGCCAAACATTTTCTTTGATATGCAGTTGCTATTTCACAACTCGGGGGCAGAGGGTGCTAGGGAAGAATAGAGTTACTTTAGATTAGGTAGAAGGGGGTGAACAGAGAGGAGGGAATATAGAGATGGGAAGGATAGTAGAATTAAACAGACATTATTACCTTATGTACATATATGACTGCATGACAAATGTGATTCTACAACATGTACAATCAGAAAAATGAGAAATTGTACCCCATTTATGTACGATATATCGAAGTGCATAAATGTATTCTACTGTCATGTATAACTAATTAGAATAAATTTTAAAAATGCATTAGACAATTTTTACATAAATATATTGCTTAAAATTTGATCTTATAAATCAAAATAAAATGTTCTTTTTCATATCTACTTTAGTAAATAAGATTTAACATTCAATTATTATATGTTGAATGAGATCATAAATTTTAAAAAATTGCTTTCCAAAAACAAAACTATCATTCAAGAGCAACACAGTAATTATAACTATTCTTAGGAGCAAGTGTGAATCAATGACACTTAAATTTCTCTTTGTATTAATTTGTTAATTGAACTTGTAAATTTTGGATTGCTCCTCAATACATGTCTGACTCAAGGTCATTGGAGATCTTAAAGTAGCTCAGTTGGTAAGTGCATGCCAATGCCTTGTTGTCAGAAGCTTAAGTTTTCTATTACTCAACTTTTAAAACACTAAGTTTTAATTAAACATCATCAGCTTTTAACCTTTGGAAACTCTGAGGTTCCAACTACAGTGTGTCATAAGTCATCAAATCTAATTGAGAACTCTGAAGGCCAAATGAAGCTAATCAGGCACATTTTCATTTCAGTAATTGAACCTCTGGCTTCATTCCACACTTACACCAGCCTCTACAAAGTATGAGTTGTCAACCTCCAGCCCAGCTCCGGTGTTAATATCACCCCGCCACAGAGCCCAAGGAGAGAAAAAGAATGGGAGAGCACACCAGTTCCTCCGGAGACGTGGCATCCAATAGAGTATTTATAAAGTACCAGGTTCTGCATTTCACCTAGCAAACACCTGCTAAACACAGTGTGCATCACACACTAGGAGGTGGCCATGGGAAAGGATGGGGATAAGGAGGTAATTGCATTTGCTTACAAAAAGTTCAGTTCTCAGATTTATAAAATAAGTTTTCTAAAGGCTGTGCAACAAAGCCTGAAATAGTCATGCTTCTAATCTGCACTGGAAGGATTTGCAAAGATCCTGAAAGCTCATCCATTCAGGCTGGGCCCCCGTGATTATTTTGACAGGAGCTAGACTGGCATTTACTTTAGTGCTCTATACAAAGAAAATAAAACCAGCGAGCAAATACTATCAACACAAATAGAAGGAGGAAAAAGGTCATCTTACTTTTTAAAAAAAATTTTAAGGACTTTATTAATATCCACATATAGAAGGTCATTAAAGGACTGGAACAAACCAGCCTGCTATAAAACTCAAGCCGGACTGTGTGAACTTCGGTTTGGAAGCCTTGCTAGCCTGCTTGTTACTGTCAATACTTAAAATCACATAAAACAGATGATTAGCTAAATCTGACCTTCTATATAATTGGGCTGAATTAATTGCTCCCTAATTATTCCCATCTAGGAAGTAAGCAGTATTCAGTGTCTATTCTGTGCACCCTGCTCATCAATGAGATGGAATTTAAGAGCTGTGTTCCCAGCCAGAAAAACTTGAATGAAGTGAAAACATTAAAAAGCGACACAAAAATAATTGTGATGGGTAACAAATGACACTCAATGACCAAGTTCTGTTACCATCCAGAGGAGGCCAAGGTCATTTCCAATTTCAGTTTTCTCAAAACCTTTCTTGGAGGGATGAAATCCTCACCTGGACTTTAAAGATGGATGGGTTTATAATAGGCAGTGACAAACAAGAGACATGTTTCAGGGCAACAAAATATGACCATGGAAATCAAGAAAGCTCCAAGCAGTTTAAGAGCCACTGATGGAGGCCAATGTGAATTGGGTGTGAGATTCACCAGCGGGAGAGCCGGGAAGTAACAGAGCACTCTAAATCCAACCTCATGCCAAGACGGTGAGTTCTGAGGACAGGCGGAGTCTGAGTCCTACGCTACAATATCAAGTTACAAGACCTTGGACAATTCCTAGTCCCCCAGAGTTGCCACTTACATCATAACATGGTGCTGACGAAGCTGAGCTGTCAATCTGTGGTGGTGAAAAATGAAACGTATGTGAACTTCCCACCAGAGTGGCAGGCAGCAATGTCCTGCCTTCTTTTGAAAATATGTCTACTGGGTATTCATTTGACATCTATGTTTTTTGATCAAAATTATGATCTGGTATTACTAGCTAAGAAAATGCCAAGGGCCAACCAATCAGCTTCCTCAAGCAGTCAAGGATAGAACGATAAGGAACTCTGCCTTATCAAAAAAATGTCTTTTCAGCTCAAAGCACATCTTAAGTAATTGTCTCTTTCTCTCCATCTCTCAAAGGAATGGGCAAAGAGCAAGAAATGCTCTTCCTATTTAATAGCTCCCTAAGGGTAGGAACTATGTAGGAGAAACAACTTCTAGAAACACTAAAAAAAAAAAAAAAAAAAAAAAAAACAATAAACTGCTACAAATTAGCTGTGCAACTAATTTCCTGCATTTCAATTTTTTCATCAATAAGGTGAAATGAATAAATTTTCCTTACCTAACGGTATGATTGTTATGAGAACTAACATATGATAATGTTGGTGAAATGCCTTGAGGTTACACACACTCTAGTGAAAACCCAACTTGCTCACTGCCTTATCATTCACGCTCCCATATGTCCACTGGGTGTGGCAGTGTTCCTCCCCCACTCTCCTGAGAACAATGCACGTAGACACAGGACTCAGCATCCTGTCCTGCTTCCCAGAGTATCTTAGGTTTATGCCTTTACATTAGGCATTGAGTTTCTTTCTCTAACTTGTTCAGAAATTTGTTTGCTTCCATCAAGAGATCATGGGATAATGCTTACTGGTTTACCTAGTCAGGGACACTCTGGAAGGCTGGGTCATATAATGGACAGTGCACAGGCTTCAGGATTAGGCAGAATAATTGGCCATGTTTGACTTAAAAGCACTCACTGGTTATGGGTCAATGGGCAACTTAACCTCTCTGAAGGCTGGGTAAAATGGGAAAACACACTTCTTAGAAGCTGTCAAATCTAGCACCAAGTAAGCACAAAGTGTCCTTCTCTTCTCTTTTCACTAGTGTAAAACTCAATACTACTTTATAACTTTAACTGGGATTAAAATTAACTTATGAGCCCTAAGCTGCTACAGTTATCCATGGGTGGGTTAGAATGATTGGGAAGAAGGAAGAAGAAAATAAAAGGAGAAGGTGAGGGAAAGAAGAGGAAGAAAAGAGGAAGAGGGGTGGCAAGAAAGCAGAAAAGGTACCTTACGAGTCTAACATGGAATCAGACACCATGTTCAGAATCTTCATCCTGTATATTTGTATACAACCTCAATGCTGTGTATGCTCTCTTGAAGTCCAATACAAAAGCAACTGGATATAAAACTCAGAACCCACAGATGACGCTAACATCATCATATCACTACTTATTTTTCTCACTAACCTCTCCTAAATTGGATGAAGTGGATGCATTTGGAGTTGAATTGGTGTCTGTGCTGAGCTTCTCACTGAATTCATAGAGCTCAGCATGAATTTCAATAGGATTCCTTGTACTTTTTGCCCTTTCTTCACTGAGGTTAATGCATCTCACGAATAATGAGGTATCTTCGGGAAAAAGTACTTTGGCTTCCAGAAGATTATGGCAACATGTCTGGCTCATCTGCACAAAAATGATATCATTTTGGCAAATACAAAAAGTTAAAAAGGTTTGCATGATGAAATGTCACTATGTCTTTGCCAAAAGCGTTAGATTTTTCCACCAATCAAGTTTTAACCAAAATTTACCTTACTATTAAAATAACATTTGATCCTTGTATTTATGTATCAGATAATAGATTATAATATACCTCTATCAAAGAATCTATTATTCATTATGTGTAGTACCCGTAATAAGTACTGTTTTCAGCTACTCTTAAAACATCATCAATGTTAGCAGTCTATGGGGTCTTACAGTAATCATGGTGGTACAAGCTTCCTGCCTGTCTGGACCAGTGCTTGAACAGTTTCATCCTTTCAAATATTATTTAAGTTAGTGAGTAGAAGTCCTTTTCTCTCTTTCAAAATGAAAATGAACCACTGAAGGTTACTATTTGGAAAAACTGGGAAGTTTATCACTGGGGAGCTTTTAACTGTCTCTTAAGCTCATCTTGTGACAGCTGTGTCTCACAGCCAGCATCTGCTCTGAGCTATTGGTTTACCCTTCAACAGGTTCCTCTGTAATTCCAACCTTTTTCTGACATCACTTACTTTCCCAAGGTCATAGTTATTGAATCACAAACAAAATCATGTCTTTAATTGACTTGGTCTTCCACGACCTTTGTGCCTTTTATTTTTCTTTCTTGCATTATTGCAAAGGCTAAGACATCCAGCTTGATTTTAAGTAAAAATGCTAAGAAGTAGTGACAGATATCCTTGCCTAGTCCAGATCTTAAGAGAAAGCATTTGATCTTTCCCCATTAAGTGTAATGTCAAGGTGGTTTTGATTTGTATTGCTCTTATTACTAGGGATGTTGAACATTTTTTCATATATCTGTTGATTGCAAGTAGGTCTTCTTCTGTAAAGTGTCTGCCCATTTCCTTAGCCCATTTATTGATTGCATTATTTGTTTTCTTGGGGTAAAATTTTTTGAGTTCTTTATAGATTCTGGAAATGAGTGCTCTATCTGAAGTGTGTGTGGCAAAGATTTTCTCCCACTCTGTAGGCTCTCTCTTTACATTGCTGATTATTTCCTTTACTGAGAAAAAGCTTTTTAGTTTGAATCTATCCCAATTATTGATTCCTGCTTTTATTTCTTGTTCTTTGGGAGTCAGGTTTAGGAAATCTGATCCTAAGCCCACATGATGAAAATTTGGACCTACTTTTTCTTCTATTAGGTGCAGGGTCTCTGGTCTAATTCCTAGGTCCTTGATCCATTTTGAGTTGAGTTTTGTGTAGGGTGAGAGATAGGGGTTTAGTTTCATTTTGCTGCATATGGATTTCCAGTTTTCCCAGCAACATTTGTTGAAGAGGCTTTTCTTTTTTTCTTTTCTCCATTGTATATTTTTGGCACCTTTGTCTAGTATGAGATAACTGTATCTATGTGGGTTTGTCTGTGTGTCCTCTATTCTGTACCATTGATCTGCCTGCCTATTTTGGTGTCAATACCATGCTATTTTTGTAACTATTGCTCTGTAATACAGTTGAAAATCTGGTTTTGTGATACCCCCTGCTTCGCTCTTCTTGCTCAGAATTGTTTTAGCTATTCTAGGTCTCATTTCTCCAAATGAATTTCATGATTGCTTGCTCTATTTCTATGAGGTCTGTCATTGGGATTTTAATTGGAATTGCATTGAATTTGTACAGTGCTTTTGGTAGTATGGCCATTTTGACAATATTAATTCTGCCTATCCAAGAACATGGGAGATATTTCCATCTTCTCAGATTCTCTTTAATTTCTTTCTTTAGTGTTTTGTAGTTCTCATTGTAGAGGTCTTTCACCTCTTTTATTAGATTGATTCCCAAGTATTTTATATTTTTAGAGGCTATTGTGAATGGGGTAGTTTTCCTAATTTCTCTTTCAAAGGATTCATCACTTATGAATAAAAATGCATTAGATTTATGAGCATTAATTTTATATTCTGCTACTTTACTGAATTCATTTATGAGTTCCAGTTTTCTGGTGGAATTTTTTCAGCTCCTCTAAATATAGAATCATGTCATCAGAAAAAGGGATAGTTTGAACTCTTCTTTTCCTATTCGTATCCCTTTAAGTTCTTTGGTCTATCTCATTGCTCTGGCTAGAGTTTCAAGGACGATGTTGAATAGAAGTGGAGAAAGAGGGAATCCCTGCCTTGTTCCAGTTCTCAGGGGAAATGCTTTCAATTTTTCTCCATTTAGAATGATGTTGGCTGTGGGCTTAGCATAGATAGCCTTTACAATGTTAAGGAACATTCCTACTATCCCTATTTTTTCTAGTGTTTTGAGCTGTAGTTTCCTATTTTTTCTAGTGTTTTGAAGGGGTGCTGTATTTTATCAAATGCTTTTTTGCATCTATTGAAATAATCATTTGGTTCTTAACTTTAAGTCTGTTGATTTGGTTTCGCATCTATGTTCACTAGAGGTATTGGTCTGAAATTTTCTTTCCTTGATGTGTCTTTGTCTAGTTTTGGTATCAGTGTGATATTAGCTTCATAGAATGAGTTTGGAAGGGTTCCCTCCTCCCCTATTTCATGGAATACTTTGAGGAGTATTGGAATGAGCTCTTCTTTGAAGGTCTTGTCTATTATCAAGAATACAAGCAACAATAGGTGTTGGTGAGGATGTGGGGAAAAAGGTACACTCATACATTGCTGGTGGGATTGCAAATTAGTGCAGCCACTCTGGAAAGTGGTGTGGAGATTCCTTAGTAAACTTGGAATGGATCCCCCATTTGACCCTGCTATCCCACTCCTTGGCCTATACCCAAAGGACTTAAAATCAGCATACTACAGTGATACAGCCACATCAATGTTCATAGCTGCCCAATTCACATAGCTATATTGTGGAACCAACCTACATGCCCTTCAATAGATGAATGGATAAAGAAACTGTGGTATATAAACACAATGAAATATTACTAAGTTATAAAGAATAATACAATTATGGCATTTGCAGGTAAATGGATGGAGTTGGAGATGGTCATGCTGAGTGAGATTAGCCAATTCTAAAAACCCAAAGGTCGAATGATTTCTCTGATAAGTGGACGATGATACATAGTTCGGGGTAGGAGGGAGGCAAGAATGGAGGAAGGATGGATTGCAAAAAGGGAGGGTAGGAGCAGGAAGGGGGGTAAGAATAATAACAGAATGAGACAGACATCATTGCCCTGTGTACATGTATGATTACACAAATGGTGTGACTCTACTTGTGTACAACCAGAGAAACAATAGCTGTACCCCATTTGTGTATAATGAATCAAAATTAAAAGAAAAAAGTGTGATATCAGCTACAGGCTTTTCATGAATACCCTGCCTCGGGTTGAGGAAATTTTTGTCTATTTCTTGTTTTATGAGCATTTTATTCAATTTTATTGTAGTTGGGAGACTGCTTTATCTGTACCAATCGACTTTTTTTCTTTATTCTCTTCAGATGGTCAATTACACAGTAGATTTTTGAAACTTACGTTTCCAGAATGAAACTTACTTAGTCATAATGTGCTATATTTTAAAATATATTACTATATTCAACTTGTGAATATTTTATTCTACTCATGGGCTTTTATTTTCCTTATTGGGCATTTTTTTATCTTTTGATCTAATTTCATGAGAGAGACTGGAAATTTTTGATACTAACCTTCTCTGATTTATATGCCTGCATAATTCTGGCCTGGTAAAATTGGTTGAAAAGTTTTTAATCCTCCATCTATTTTTTGGAAAGAGTTCATGTTTTTTTGTTCATTTTTAAGTGTTGCTGGTTTTCACTAGTGAAATCTTCTGAGTAAGAGAACTCTACAGGAAGACTTGTACCATGGTTTGGTTGTGATTTATCACAGCCAAATGTCTTGGATGTGAGGTATCCCCCAAAAGCTCACAATGCAAGAAGGTTCAGAGGAGAAATGATTGGGTTGTGAGTGTCTTAATCCAATCAGTGATTTAATCCCCTGATTGGGATTAACTGAGTGATAACTGAAGTGCTGGGTGTGGTTGGAGGAGGTGGGAATTGGGGCATGGCTTTGGGTATATATTCATATCAGTTGAGTGGAGTCTCTCTCTGCTTCCTGATGATGCAAGCGGCTTCCCCCTGCCACACTCTTCCACCATGTTCTGCTTCACCTCAAGCCCCAAGGAATGGAGCCGGCCTTCTTTGGACCTCAAATAAACTTTTCCTCCTTTACAGTTGTTCTGGTTGGGTCATTTAGTCACAGCAGCGATGTAGCCTACTAAAACACTGTCCAAGCACATGTTAAAGTATCATTGCCATTCTGATGGGGTCAGAAGTAGGTCCTTTAGGGGGTGAGTTGTTATGGGGCGCAACTTAAAAATAGACTGTTCACCACTGAGAAGTCCAAATTTGAGGGTCTTTATTAAGCCGGCCGGCTGACTGTCTCACACGATGCCCCAAAAATGGCTATTGGGAGAACAACCCTGACCATAAGGTTGCAGGGGTTCTTATACCAAAAATCAATCGATCAATCAATCAATCAATCACATCAATCATAAGTGCCTCTTGCTATAATTCAAAATTACAAACTTACATCATGAAATCATCAGCAGAGGTGGAAGTGGGTCAAAATGACCTTTACCTAGGTACAAACTGAAGAATGGTTACTAACATAGGAATCAAAAGAGAACAATTTTTCATCATGTAAGAATCGCCATTTTGCATTGTTAAACATGTCATGCTAAGTTACTGATGACGAGTACAGAGGCGGGGTGTTCCTGTGGGAGAAGCTAAGCAACTGCTGATGGGTACAGAGGAGGGGCATTCCCATGGGAGAAGCTCATTTCCTACATAACATGGAGTCTTAGAGCAAGATGGAGTCTGTTTAGTCATTGCCCATATAGCCTGGCCTGTAACATTTCCACGGAGCCAAATCTGTCAACCCCCCACAGATTAAGCCTTTAAGAGGAATTAGCGCCACTCTCCTAAGACTGGATCAGTTACCAGAGTGCGTTGTTATGAAGAAAGTCTGTGCTTCATGTTTTGTCTCTTCTGCACACACTCAGTTCTCTTTCCAACTTCCACCAGGCCATGAATCAACATGAGGCACTTGCCAGACAGCTTCCCAATCGTCACCTTGAAGCCTCCAAAACTGTAAGCCCAAATAATCCTCTTTTCTTTATAAATCATCCAGTTTCAGGTGTTCTGTTATAGCAAAAGAAAGACAATTTGTAATTACAGATTTGGTTTCATTAAAAATTATTCATTTTTGGTAATTCATCTCTTTCAAAAGGATTGTTTCAACTTTATCTAAATTTCAGATTCATCTAAGAGCATGATGGTTGGATCATCTAATAGGTGCATTTTTAGGTTTATAAGAAACTGCTGACCTGGCTTCTAAAGTTGCTAAATCATTTTGCATTCCCACCAGCAAAGAAACAAGATTACTGCTCTACATCTTCACAACACTTGATGATGTCAATGTTTTCAATTTTAGCCATTCCAATGATATGGAGTGGTATCCCATTTTTTAAAATGCATTTACCTAATGACATATAATGTGGAACATTTTTTTCATATGCTTTTTTGCCATCGATATGTCTTCTGTAGTGAGATATCTGTGAAAGCCTATTGTCTGGTTTTCAATTGCATTATTTGTTTTCTTGTTGTTGAGTTTCAAGAGTTCTTTGTATATTTTGGACTCTAATCCTTTATCAACTATGTGTTCTGCTAATATTTTCTGCCATTTATGGCTTGTTGTTTTATTCTCTGAACATTGTCTTTCACAAAGCAGAAGTTTTTAATTTCAACTAAGTCCAACCTACAATTTCTTCTTCCACACAACATTCTTTTAGTATTGCCCTAAAAAGTTATCACCAAACCTAAATTTACCTAGATTTTCTACTGTTTTAAAAATATTATAGTTTTATGTTTCACAAGTAGGTCAATGATCCATTAAAAGTAATTTTTTTAACACTATAAGGTTGGTCTCTGTTTAGAAGTTTTTCTTTTTTGTTTTTTGGGGTTTTGCATGTGAATTTCTGGTTTTCTGGCCTCTTTTAGCACTTTTCAAATGCATCTCATAGCAGAGGTAATGCAACATGTGTTATCCCAGCTACTGGGGAGGCTGAGATGGAAGGACAGGAAGTTCAGACTAGCCTGGGCAACTTAGTGAGACCTATTTCAAAATAAAAAATTAAAAGGGCTGGGGATTTAGCTCAGTGGTAAAGCACTTGTCTGTCATGTGTGAGGCTCTGGGTTCAATCTCACAAATTTTGATATGTTGTATTTTCTTTGTCCTTTAGTACAATATATTTCCTAAAGAGGATTACTTCCAAGTACCTGGAATTTTCCAGATGTATTATTATCACTGAGTCTAATTTAATTCTGTCATAGTGAGAGAACATACTCAGCAGGACATTGATTGTTTTGATTGATTAAAATGTGTTTTATGGACACATTCATTACTGTGAATGCTTGACGAATACTTCTTTTAAATTTTATTTTTCCATTGTTGAGCATAGTATTCTATAAGTGTCAATTAGGTCAAGTGTGCAGTGTTATGCAAGTGTTCCACAGATTCACGGATTTTCTGTCTACCCGTTGTATCAACTTTTTGGAGACATGTGGTGAAATCTCCAACTAAAGTAAAAATCCATCTATGTTGTTTTCAGTAGTGCCGACTTTTGTCATCTCATTACAACTATTATCAGTGATATACACATGTAGGATCTTTGTCTTATTGATTGATGAACTATTTTATCCAATAAACTTCCTCGCTCTGAAGTTTATCTTGGCTCAGTATCCACTCTGGCTTTCTTTGCATTGCAGCTTGCATGATATATCTTTTCCTATGCTTTTTAACTTGTTTTCATCATTATAAATGTTTTTGTATAGAAAACCTGTTTTGGGATCTTTCTTTATATTTTATGTTTTCATTGCTGCATAATAATTTTACAGAATAGTGGGCTTCACTGTGGTATATTCACACAGGCTTACAAAACAATTTGATCAATTCCATTCTCCAGTCCTTCCCCTTGCTCTTCACTTCTCTCACTCCTGATCCCCTTCCTCTTCTATTCCAGTAGTCTCCCTTCCACTTTTATGCAATTTCCCCCACCTTTTTTTTTTTCCTTTTTTTTTTCCTCTAGCTTCAACATGTGAAAAAAACACATGTAACACTTTTGACTGAGTCTGGCTTATTTCATTTAACACTAAACTCTAATTCCATCCATTTTCATGAAAATGACATACTATCCTTCTTATTTATGGCTGAATAAAACTACATTGTATGTACATACCTCATTTTCTTTATCAGTTTATTCTGTGATGGTCAGTTGGGCTGCTTCCACAATCTGGTCATTGTGAATTGTACTCCTTAAGAAACATGGGTATGCATGTGTCTCTAAAGTATGCTATTTTTAATTCTTTTGATTAAATACTGAGAAGTGGTGTGGTGGTTTCTTTTTCTATTTGATCTAATAATCTCTGCCTTTAAATTTGAGTGTTTAAACCATTTATATTTAATGTAGTTATTAAGAAGGTTGAGCACAAATCCACAATGTTGTTATTTATTTTCTACTATATTTTAATTTTCCATTTAAATTTTTGCAATGAAAAAGCAGTAAAAATGTTCACATTTGCTAACCTGTTCATTTGCAATTCCTTTGTGTAGATATTAGTTTCTGCTGATTTTATATTTTATCATCATGAAGGACTTCTTATATGAGTTTTTGGTGCCAATCTCCTAACTTTAAATTCTTTCAGCTTTTATCTGAAATGATATTTATTTTGTCTTTGTTTGTGCATACATGTGTGTTGCTGGGGTTTAAACCTGGAACCTCATACATGCTAGGCCAGTGTTCTACCACTGAGCTACATTCCCAGCTCCTCCCCTCTTTTCTTTTTTTTTGTTTTTTTTAAAACTTTAGATTGAGATAGGCCTTTACCAAGTTGCCCAGGCTAGCCTTGAGCTCTTGATCCTCTTGGTTCAGCCTCTGAGTAGCCATGATTGCAGCTGTGCATCACTGTGCCTGGCTTTTACCCTCATTTTGAAGAATATTCTCACTCACCATACAGCCTTGATAGTTTTCCTTTTGGCCCTTAAAGTTCCATTGTCTTCATCTTGGTTGTTGGACACAATTCATACTTCCTTGCACGGTAAGTTTTTTGTTTTGTTTTGCTTTGATACTGAAATTTGTATGTGTTAATCAAGCATCTGGATTTTGTTGTTTTCATTTAAAAGATGTCAATTTTTGTTTCTAAATAAGGTACATGTGGATCTTTTTAGTCCCTTTGAAACTCATCTGTACAGTTCATTAAGATGTGTCTGGAGTTTATGGTGAGCTTGGCTGCACTCCTAAGGCAAGATCCTTCTAAGCCATTTACAGAATGCCTGGGTGTTCTGCAAGGCCTTTGGCTGTGATACATCTTGAGAGGTATCCCCAGCGCAGCTCACCTGAGCTTGAACATGCGTTATTCCTTTGGGAGTTCAAGGAACTCACCCCTCCCTTCATATGCAGTTACCCAGAGTCAGGATTTCAAGAGATTTTCTTTCACAAATGCAGATATGCAAAAAAAAAAAAAAAAAAAAAAAAAACTTCACTTATTGAGGAAGTTTCAGCATTTTTGCTTACAGATAAACTGTTTACACAAAGTCAACATTGTGATATGTGAACTCAGTCTGACAACAAAAGCCCAAGGACCCAGGTGGCCAGTGAACCTGTGGTTCTGAAGCCCAAGGCAGCAGAAGAAAACTGCCCCATCTTTCAAGAGGAAACCCGTCTACCTTCTGCATCTCTTCTCCCCATGTCTCCTGCTCACTGGGTGGTGCCCGCTCACAGAGAAGGCAGAACTGCCCAC